>JAUBOD010000117.1:406921-433728 GCA_032353885.1 Nothura maculosa
CCACAAATCCAAGGGCCCGGATGGGATGCACCCTAGAGTGTTGCGGGAACTGGCGGATGTCATAGCCAAGCTGCTCGTCATCATCTTTGGAAGGTCCCTGGAGAACAGGGGAGGTACCGGAGGACTGGAAGAAAGCCAACATCACTCTGATCTTCAGAAAGGGCAAGAAGGAGGACCCGAGTAACTACAGACAAGTCAATCTCACCTCCATCCCTGGAAAAGTGGTGGAACAGCTCATCTTGGCTTTTGTCCCCAGCCATGTGGAGGAGAAGAAGGTGCTCAGGAGTAGCCAGCATAGATTCACCAAGGGGAAATCCTGCTTGACTAACCTGATTGCCTTCTATAAAGGAGTGACTGACTGGATAGATGAGGGCAGAGCGGTGGATGTCGTCTGGACTTCAGTAAGGCTTTCGACACCGTCCCTCACAGCATCCTCCTGGGCAAGCTCCAGAGGCATGGGATAGATGAGTGGACGGGGAGGTAGATTAGGAATTGGCTCAATGGCAGAGCTCAGAGGGTGGTGATCAGTGGCACTGAGTCCAGTTGGAGGCCTGTAGTTAGCCATGTCCCCCAGGGGTCAGTCCTCGGTCCCATCCTGTTCAACGTATTAATTAACAACCTGGATGAAGGCATGGAGTGCTCCCTCAGCAAGTTTGCTGACGACACCAAACTTGGAGGAGTAGCTGAAAGCCCTGAGGGCTGCGCTGCCATCCAGAGGGACCTGGACAGACTGGACAACTTGACAGTGACAAATCTCATAACGTTCAACAAGTTCAAGTGCGGGATCCTGCAGTTGGGGAGGAATAACCCTGGACACCAGTGCAGATTGGGGGTTGACCTGCTGGAGAGCAGCCCCGCAGAGAGGGACCATGAGGCAGCAGTGCCCTCCTGGCCAAGAAGGCCAATGGGATCCTGGGGTACATTAAGAAGAGCATCTTCAGCAGGTCAAGGGAAGTGATCGTCCCCCTCTACACAGCCCTGGCCACATCTGGAGACTTTGTCCACTTTCGGGCTCCCCACTATAAGGAGGATGTGGAATTGCTGGAGAGAGTCCAGCACAGGGCTACGAGGATGATCAGGGGCCAGAAACATCTGCCCTATGATGAAAGGCTGAGAGAATTGGGCCTGTTGAGCTTGAAGAAAGCTGAGGGAGGATCTCATCAGTGTGTATAAATACCTCAAGGGATGGAGTGAGGAGGATAAGAACAGCCTGTTTTCAGTGGTGGCCAGCGATAGGACCAGAGGAAATGTCTACAAACTGAAACATTGGAAGTTCCACATAAACTTAAGAAAAAAATTCTTAGCAGTGAGGGTGACAGAGCCCTGGAATAGGCTGGCCGGGGAGATTGTGGAGTCTCCTTCTTTGGAGATCTTTAAAATCCACTTGGATGCAGCCTGTGCCATATGCTCTAGGTGTCCCTGCATGCGCAGGGGTTGGACTAGATAACTTATAGAGGTCCCTTCCAACCTTAAGTATTCTATGATTCTATGAAAATAAAAATTAAAAAATTCTTAGTAGAAAGAAACTTTACAGTTTATTACATACTATCTTGCTACACTAGAGCACACAGTGACTGCAATGGCACTGAAAGACAGTGACAACAAAAACCAGGCCCCAGCTGAGTGAAGAATGATAACTTCTTATTGTAACAGGCTAGAGGGGAAGGGAAAATGCCCATCAATGGTCTCAGCTGAATTATTTTTCTTTTCAATAAGATTTTTACATGGATGAATTCTCAAACTGTCCCAGTTCTCTCACATCATTTCCCACTGAGCAGTGCTTTAATCTGGTATTAGTCTCAGCATTTTCAATGGGGTTACGCAGAGGACAAGGACTCTTGCAGATAACCACACAGGATGATTATGCAAAATCTGAGCACAATACTATCATCTCAGCTGTCTTTCCTAATCCATGGAGGAAAGTTTCTATCCTGGACACTATGCCATGTTTGTTCATGATATACAGCCAGAATAAGACTAAGACTAGAGATGGTTTACATAACATACTGGACTGCAAACTTGGCACCTGAAAAGATAAACTGCACCCATCCAACCAGTTCCACTCCAAGGCTGGTAATCCTCACTAGAAGGAATAGGTAGTGACTTCAAATATTGCCACTCTCAGACTTTACCAGAGCTATGGGATGTTACTCACCACCAGTTAGCAAGGGCAGATTCATCTTATTCATCCTAAACTACGTGGATTATACACACCTACTCTAAATGAAGCTCTTTTTGTAGACAATGGAGAAAGAAAAAGGAGAAAAGATCACCTCGGGTGGGTGATTCCAACATAGGGTATCTACTGGGACAAAGCAAAGAGATGGAGAACAAATTGTCCTATGCAGGGAGCCACTTGTCCCCATCCTTTTCCATAAGAGGCATGTTGGACAGTGAGCTTTTACTAGACAGTTAATGTTTAAGAGGCTAAGGCTGAGCAACTTCCTATCCTTGGAGTGTCAGAAATCTCACTGCTTTTAGAAGAAAGGGAACCTGAGGTCTGCTTTTATTCTTTGAACCAATTATTTTCATTTCCTTTTCATTACTTTTTCTTTCACTAACATCATTAGGTCAGCTTTAACACAAAATTCACTCTATCCACTTGAACTCACCACTGTCCAACACAGCAGCAGACTCAGGCCTGCAAATCCATTGCTGTAAAATGCTGACACAGAAGGGTACTATGCTTGTCTAGCTCAGCTGCTAATCATTTCAAGGGGCAATAAGTTATTGGATAAAATGAGCAAGAGGCATACAAGGAGGCAGAAGGCTGCTGACCAAGCAAGTGGGGTTATTAAAGAGCAAGCAAAGACAGTCTTGTTCTTTAGTGAAGGTTTGGGATGGGAAGACTGGGAAAACTACTGGTTTTGTCACCAACTCAAGTAGGTAGGCTTGAAATCAAATAAAACAATTATTTTATAAATCTCATCTCTATCTATCTTTTATGCAAACTCAACCGAAAATTTATATTTTAATATTTATTCTCAGCATTGCAAAGGTATAGAACATTTCCGACATCATTTTTGCTCCCTAGTAAATGAAAATATTGGGTATGATATGAACTCTCGATAAAATTAGGACTATTCTTATTTATGTTACTGTTGGGTGGAGAAGGCAGGAAAGGTCACATGCTGGAGGCTTATTTATAAATTTGGAGACTTTATACTCTAATGGAAAAATATAAGGCAGCAATAATACAGACGACTACAGTGGGAGAGAGGGAGATAATTAAATGAATAAATACTTCACAAAAAAAACAAGAAAAAGTGGAGATGAAAGAAAGTCCAAAGAGCAGTGGAACAACAAGACTCCATAATGGCTAGTTTGTCAGTTAACAAATAAGGGATTAACAAAAGTGAAGGTAAGAAGATGGAAAAGTTGGTCCTAAAATCTACAATAGAGCTCTTAGCATCACAGGTCATTGAAATAAGTCAGAGGAGGCATCACATTTGCAAGAGTAGCAGTATTACTATCCAGGTCATGTAGACTTGGGATGTTTATGTAAATGCTACAGGTTACTTATCTGAAGAGATATAAAGTTTAAGAAAAGTTCAGAAGTCTGGAAAAAAAAAAGAAAAATTTAACATTTCCACATGTATCTGATAAAGAGGAAAAGAAAAGAAATGGAACTATAAATATATCTGTATTAGTTATGTTTTATTTGAAAGGAAAATGTAATTATTTTCTTACTGGTGAAAAACATATGCATAATTTATTTATGAAACAAAGTAGTGCTGGCCAGCTTTATGCAATAAATATCCATATTTTCCTTATTGTAGAACAATGACAAATACATGCAGTATTTGAGATGAAGCTCTGTTGCACATTGAGACAAACATGTGCTGTTTGTCTGCAGACATTTCTAAAGTAAGAGAAAAAAACCTGTAGAAATACAAAACATCAATACTATTGACTTTTTAGCAGAAAGGTATTTACATACTATTTCTGAGCCCTACGCCATAAAAAAGGAAAAAAATAACACCTTTATGCAGATGCAGAAGAAAAAATGTATTTTTTAGAGGCACAAATTGAAAAATGAACATGGCATTCCTACAAATTCATCGAAGTGTAGGGTCCAAGGGAGATAGATATACATAGAATATAGGTATTAGAACTACATACTGGTATAAATTTGAAATCAAATCACTTCATTTGAAATCCTAATTCATTTTAGAATGCATCTGGAAGAATTGAAGTATAGCAGTAATATTATTTTGAGCATTAAGGATTCTCTCACTATTCATTCCAAAGTATTTCACATAAAATGGTTTTGCCTCCCTCAGCAGTCCCCCAAATTTCCATTTTTTCCTTATTTTCCCCAAGGGAAGAAAAAACAAAGAAAACAACTTTCTCCTTTCCTCTTCCCCTGAAATATTCAAAAAACACACAATGAAAAGAGTATTTCCTTGATATCACATCTCTTTCAGAAAATCTTGGCAACTGGAAGAGTACTTTATTCAATCTGCTAACTTCTTGCCTTTCATTAACTTGATAGGAAAGTATCAGAAAAAGTAGGTGGAAAATGGCTTTCTTAAAGTCAAGTTAAAAAAGGGACCCTAAATTTCATCCTGGCTCTCCATACATTTATATTTATTACATATTTATATAGGCATTGGGTGCAAATCTGGGCTCCTCAAAATAAGAGGGATTTGGAGCTTATAGAGAGGGTGTAGCAGATTGCAACTAAGATGATTAAGGGAGTGGAGCATCTATTGTATGAGGAGAGACTAAATAAGTTGGGCCTGTTTTCTCTGAAGAAGAGAAGGCTGAGAGGGGATCTTATCAACATGTACAAATACCTGAGGGGAGAATGTAGGGAGGAAGGGGCCAAGCTCTTCTCAGTGGTGGCCAGTGACAGGATAAGGAGCAGTGGATGCAAGTTGAAACATAGGAAGTTCCATCTCCATATGAGGAAGAACTTCTTCACTATGAGGGTGACAGAGCCCTGGCACAGGCTGCCCAGGGAGGCTGTGAAGTCTCCTTCTCTGGAGGTCTTCAAAACCCACCTGGATGCAACCGGGTGCCCCGTGCTCTGGGTGTCCCTGCTTGAGCAGGGAGGTTAAACTAGATGATCTCTAGAGGTTCCTCTAGAGGTCCCTTCCAACCTCAGCCATTCTGGGATTCTGTGATATGTTGGAACAATGCGTGTTCTCAAGTCACACTTCACATGTCTTGTAAAAGAGCGACTTATTAGTGTCAAACTGTAACAGCATCACACCAGGTGATATGAGCATTCAGACCCTGAAGCCAAGCACTCTTCTATTATTGCAAAACATGCATGTGTAGAATCAATCATGCAATCAAAATGAATGCTAGTGGTCAAAGAATTATCTGTTCTGCTGTGCTGGTATCCTAAGGAGAGGATTGCAAGATCAAGTCCTTGATCTGTACTGCCAAGAATCTCAAAGCATTTAGGCAACTGCATATCAGTCAATGGGAAGTTGGCTCTTTGTGTGCTTGTGAATGCAAAACAGTGTCTGGATATTAGTTTGATTTCCCAGAGAACATACAGGTTATTTTGGTTTGAAAAGCTACTTGGGTCTAATCCAAAATCCCACTGAAATAAGTGGAAAGTCTCCTACAGGCTTCAATAGGCTTTGGGAAGGGATAGCATTGCCTCCAGCCTGGTTTCCTGTTGAGAGTGGAGTACAGAATTATCTGGTAGTTTAGGATTCCTGAAGATTTCACCTGGTATCAGAATTAGATTTATAAATATAAAAACATGTGGATATGAACACTGCCACCTCCATTCAGAATAGGGATTATTATTCCTTCCAGAATTTTTATAAACAGTCTCTTGTCATGAGCAAGGTCGATAAATGTCCACATTCCACAGATTTCATATGTAAAAGATGCAAATGAAAACATTATAGTGACACTTTACATATATCTCAGCATAGAGCTTCAGCATGTTTACACAAGAATATCCTCACTTGTTTACAATTGATAGAGGAGAAGGGAAAAATCATGGTTCCTTGACAGCATTACATTATGCATAAAGACAGTCACAACATGTATTTATCAAATTATGTTTTCATTTACAGACAGTAACTTGCAGTGACTTGAATATACCCTAATTAGTAGACAATATCAAGTATGTGTATGAGAGACAGTATGCTACTCTCTAAAACTTTTGAGTCTGCAATCTCAACATTTTTGGTGAAGGTGCTTGCTTTAACTTAACAATTTCTCATTTAAATTCTATAGGAAAGAATATTCTTTAACTATCACTGTAGCCACTGGAGTACCAGTGTAATGAAATATTGGTGTTGGCCTTGGCTTTGCTCAACAGAAAATTTAAGCATTATCCTGTGTGTTGGTGCAGACCAACTACAAAAGCCTACTGATGTTCTCTGCCTTGTTGGCATATGTTCTTTGTTCTGTTTTCTATAATTACTATGCCTCTAGTATACAGTTGAATACACTAGAGACTGGAATAGAAAACATAAAATATTTAAAGGCAAACCTTCAAGGTGAGCTTGCACACATGGAGATACATAAATCCCTCACTTCTTATTAAAAAAAAACTATGCTCACAGCATTATGCTAGCCTGAGCACCCTACACAAGAACCTTTCCTTATATCTTAGGAAGGCTACAGGGACCATAGGCCAAAGAAATATGGAAACAAACAAACATTAAAGTTACTTTCCAATTTCAGCCTTACCCAGACCAGATGGAGCAGAAAATCTCACTTCCCACGTGAGGGTTCTTGCCTGTCATTGAGAGCCAGTGTGACATTCTAGCCATCTTCAGACTGCATTTGTCTCCCAGGACTTTGTAATCCACTAACTCTGATTACAGACGCCCCCAAATAACTGTAGTCTACGCCAAGGTTGACACAAAACCAGCTGCCAATTCAGTGCCAAGAATGGTGCTTTTGAGGCCTTGGTGTCTGCTCTGCCCAACAGATACTGAACAGCTATTAATTACAGCACATATTTATGCCAGTCTTCTTCCTAGTTGGAGTTAAATTCAGTGCATTTCTCTTTATACAGAATACAATGTTTTAATAAACTACAGGGAAATGTACAGCAGAGAATGTAATTTACTTACCGCTGTCCTCTCTTGCACTCTCTGTTGGAAAAGCGTTTTCTAGGAAAAAAAGCAAATTGTAGAATGGATATATCCCTGTAGGCTTGTGATAGGTTCTTTCAGTCTTACAAACACAGAGGTACAAAGAAACTGCTCAAGCAGAAAACCTATGAAAATTAGAGGACTTCAATATTTCTTTTCAGGTTTTCCTTCCAACTTGTGCCTCTCTCATTTGATTCAGATTTTCAGATTGGAGTTTAAAATCCAGCTGAAATAACACAAAAAAAATTACTCAGGTTCTTCCCAGCAGGAAACCAAGTATCATAATTTTGTGATGGGCTCTGTTTCTTGGACAAATTTCAGCTTTTTCCAGTGGTACTTTTCTAATCATTTGAGCGATTCAAATGTGACTTTCCTTCCCATTATCCTAAGATCTGAAGACTAAATGTTTAATCTGATTCTAAAATGTGAAAACTCTGTGCTTTTCACTGTTTTCAAGCTCTTCTCACCATTCACTAAGATGTATTATGCTTCATTTATCTAGAAAATACACTCTTCTTCTCAGGAGTGCCCTACTTCCAACTGCCAGTCTAAACGTCCTGGCTGCTGCCATTCAAGCAGTCTGAGGGGCAGAACATCCTCGGTGCTGCTCTTGTGACACTTGCAGAGCCAGAAGCAACGTCTCTCGGCACAGCAGATTAACCTGCTGCTCATGTTCCTTTCTGCCTCTGGCTGCATCTGACTTCTTGTCTCTGCTATGTGAGGAAATTTGTAGTCACTCCAAAACCGGTTGGCTGCTAGAATCTACTCCTCCTCCCCACAAAAAGCAAGTAGTTTGGATCTGGACTCATTTTTACCTCAACTACAGAATTCAAGGGGCCAAGCTTCGATATTCCACTTCCTTCCCACGTAGGCAATGCAATAAGCTCTGTTTCCAGAACAGCCACCTTGGCACTCCTGGGGAATGAAATGAAGGTTATCACAACCACCAGCTGAACTGATATTGCAGTACAAATCATTCCCACCTTGTGGAATATAGGCTCATCAGGTTAGTAAATTGGGATGCTTTTTCCCTCTCTTTTTTTTTTCTTTTTGAAAAGATACCAGCAGCATTGTAATGAAAATGTCAATAAACCTTTTTTTTCCAAGTTACATCTGCCTTTGCTGATAGGGCAGTGGCAGCAGCGACAGAGATAATTAAGCAAGTACTGGAGGTATCTTATACAGCCTCTCACTATAATGCCTCATTAAGGAACTCCTGGAACTTAGTCTGGTATAGTCACAGAATACATGTTAGGGAGAGCAAAAATGATAATATGAAGTATAGGACAGTGGGGAACAGAAACTTTAATGTTAATCAGTCTTAAGGATAATCTAATTTTTCTATTTCCTTTTCAAAATACAACACTGAGCAGAGATTCTCTTTATCAAAACAAGCTACGGTCCTAAAGACAGATTTTAATTTTTTTTTTTATTCAGACTACCTAGACATAGGTCACATCAAATAAGATGCATGTGATTGACAGTTCTGCTTCTTTTTGATTTTCACAGACAGTAGCTGACAGGATGACTCTACGCAGGCTTGACATCTTACCAGTGTTTGTCATGTTCTCTTGCAAGAAATCTTTGATGAATGGCCACAAAAGTCACAGTGCTTTGATAAAAATAGTGAACTTGGTCATCATGGTACCATGAAGCGTTTCCATATTCATGAGTAAAGACATGATGGGGCTTTACCAGCACAGGAAAACTTCCACATAAAAATCTTCACTGCTCTATTGCTGTTGTTGGAGAAACTTGTGTTTCTTTTGTTCACAGTCTACTGAATGTGGTAATTTTTCATGACAAACTGCTTTGAGTATAGAGGCTAATGTGGTAAGGTAAGATTAAACCACATATGTCTTAGGAAGGTGTATAGTTAAAACTTCTAATTAAATTACATGCCTTCTTACACAAGGAGCAAAAACTTTTAGACCTATAAAGTAGTTGATTTGAAGGCCCAAGTACATTTAAATTGAAATTATATTCCATCTTCAGGTCAACTTTAGTCTGCATGGATATATTTCTTGCAAACTCTTCATCAAAATTAGATGCATAGCCTTCACATATTTAATATTTCCTGTATTTGATATTTCATTTTGGTTAATTCCTTACCAATCCTTGATCTATCAACCATTAATAAATATTTTGACTAGACTCTGCAAGTCAGGAAATTCTGTTATACGGTACCAAAAGACTACACAGGTTCTCTAAATGAGATCTGCATGTCCCACAGACAGAAGGTAACAAAGCTCATAAAGTTTACTTGTCCTGGCATTTTTTCACATTCCCTAAAAACAATACAGGCACATCGGCTAAAGCCCCATCAAGACAATACAACGGTGTGAATAATCTTCTAGTAGCAGATGAACATGTAGAACTGACACAAGATTAGCAATCTGAAACAATACGAAAAATAATGCTGATCCTTCCCAATAAAGTAGGACATCTGAGCTGTGCTGCACTTTTTCACATCCCATTCTCCTTTCCTTCCCAAGAGAAGTGAATGGCTTTCAGTGCAATATTTTAACAGTGTATTTTTTGTACATTTAGTAAATGCATGTGAATGTTAGGATCTCTAGAGCAAAGAAGGGAAAATATTGATATGAATAACAGATCTCTGCTTGTGAATTCATCCTATGATCAGAGATATTTGATGAAGAGGGATTGCCAAATCTATGAACCTTGGTAATCATTTTGGCACATTTTACATGGCAAGGAGGAAGCATATCTGCAGATACAGCTGATATTTAGCCCTCCTTACGCTCCTGAAGAGAGGGTATCAACAGAACAGATCCTTTCCTTGATATATTTCTGTGTAGGGGAGGTGGCCTGAAAGTTTTTACTAAATGTAAGTGTACAGCTCCAAAGCTTGAATGTTACTAGTGCAGACATTTCAATAAAGACATAAGAATAAAAGCTAATTTCATTGCACCTCCTAGTCTCAACAAACATGTTCAGCTTTCATATCCTACACTCCTAATGTCACAACTAACCACCAAGATAATGATCATTATACAACATTTAACTACTCTGGAAATTTTCCAGCATGAAGTCTCAGTTCAAACCCAATACAGGCTAGTGGAACCCATGGCAGAAAAACCCAAGCAGATCATGCAGTGCATGTTGGGCTATGTGCTTCTCAACAAAGCAGCTGGGCAGTTCATACATAACATAGTATTTTCCATTACTAAATACTCTAGGAAATATTTCTCTTGTTTTCCATCCAACTCCTTACTGGATGAAATGAAGTTATGCACTAAGAGCAATTATATTCCTGTTTCCACTCTAACTCTGAACAACGTACCAACATGGATATGTGTTTTCTTATGTGGAGAAACAGGATCACAATCTCTTCCAAACACTGCTGCTGAGGGCAGAGAGGAAAAAAAAGTATACAGCTCGTTGAAATTAACAAGCTGTACCTGACCTCTGAGGTCAGGTATCCTGCTCCCTTTTGACCCTCCTTGATACTGTCCTAGTTTGCCCTCCCACTACATGCCGCAGTGACAGCTCGAGTCCCATAGTGGCCTATGCACCAGAGAACTGCCTCCCTGGGGGAGGCACCAGCCCTTGTCCCTCAAGGTTCAATCCCAACCAGAGGGCTGGATGAGCCAAATGAGGTGGACCGATAACCCTCCCCCTGCTATCTGCTTGCCTTAAGAAAACAAGCAACCAAACCAAACACCAGGCCCACTCACAACCCAGGATAAAATGAAAAAGATAGAAGAACTGAACAGCATGGGTGGTGTCAGCCACATCCACCTCTGCCCTTTCCAGATGTGGGAATTCTTGATCCTCCAACTTCTGGGTCATCTCATCTCAGCCAGCTTAACTAGCACACTATGGCAAGTCAGAGGTCATGATGCTAACCCACAAGAACATGGTAAACAAAAGTAAATTGTAACACCATAAGCAGCAGCATTTATGCATTAGACAATACACAGCCAGCACTGCCTGACTGAAGGCTCATTCCTCACAGACCTCCTGTTGCAGCAGAGGGCAAACCACACTGTTGCATATAGCCATATGCAAGCACAAAGGTACACCACTTACTCGGGAAATACACAAGGACTTAAGTAACAGACAGATCTTTAATACCAGGCAATAAAATTACTCAGTCCTCTCCTATCACTCTTATGGAATTCATCTGCAAAGAGAGAGGCCCCCACGGTAGTGAGAATCATGCCACACAGATGCCACTCTATGCTGTTTCAGTCTTTTTATTGTTCTTTAATGTGCCTTTGTTCCTACACATGCTGCAGAAGAGAAATGAACAGCTGGTGATTGTCTCCAAGTTGATATCTAGCTTTTATTTAAAAATTTCACAGTGCCTCCAAACTTCCCAGTAGACTAAAACATTGAATGAAAAACCTTACTTACAATACACATTCCTCCTTCGCTTCTGTACCCAACATTTTGAGTGCAGGTTGCTGGATTCTTCCTCTCCAACTTTACTCCCCAATGTCCTTATTTACTTGCTAGATAACCTGAGAAAGCATCCAAGTGGGCCACTAACAGATGGCCTGGGGTGACTTTAAGCACCTGTTGAGCCAGGTGTTGCCATATTGAAGCTATTACAGATAATTCAATCCATGCCATGATGCTTTTGAGTTAGTAATGATCACTCTGCTTTCAAAGTACTGCAGCATAGAGTTTTGAGAAGCCATATGCTCTCATAGCTGTATAAGTAAGGCTAGCTACTTCACAAGTGTAAATAAGCATAGTTGATGGAAATCAATAGACTAAGGATCTGAACTTCTTTGACTCATAACCTTTAAGTGGAAGATCTTTAACACTACAATTTATTTCTAACTACCAGAAAATTATCAACCTATGGAATTTGCTGTTGACACTTTCTGAAATTTCATTTGACTGCAAGAGAGAGACTCCAGCTATTAGACAACTCTTCCTAAGATCTGCTATGAACCGTTTCTAACGATTCAAGTACTGGAAGGCATTGTGATGTGCTGTGTAGACTTCTCACAGACATCCATTGCTTTTGTGTGTGAAATGCCAGTTTTATTCCCATACGTATTGTCTGATAAAGCAAACATTTCAGTGTAGGTAGTTACTCGAGTTTTCCAGATGTGTGGATTGCAACAAGCCCTCACATGTGATGCTTAATAGCCACAAACAAACCAATTCCGGTATTTGCCAAATTACCTGGGAGGAAAGGAGACTTGAGAAGAGATCCTACTATCTTTTCTTTCATTACGGCCCTTTCTCAGCTTGAAGAGTCCTGCCTTCAGTCCTGGCAGTACTGAAGCTCTGCAAATTAAAGGAAAAGCAAGAGTTTAGCCATGTTGATTTTAGATCTTAGCAAGCAGAGCTGATGCTCCACAATTAGGCAGGACTGAACAAAGAACACTATATTCTTGATAAATTTCTTTGTCATTCAGACACAAGAAAGAGTGTCTATAAGCTGAAGCATGTGCTGTAAGGTATAGCAGTTGTATGAGATTTGTATCAAAAGCCACCACAGGAACATGACATCACGTTGCACTGCACACTGCGTGGTATGGTTTTCGGTTCCCAGAACATCATAGCCAGCATTTTGATTCCCAGCACCATTTGGGAAGTATTTGGAAAGCAAGAGACATGCCTGGGGCCAGCAGCATGGACAGCAGGTGGTTTAAGCTAGCAGCCACGGCTCCCAACTATACCATATTGGCAGCAGCTCTCAAATTCAGTGGCTCTGTGTCAATGCATCAAACTGCTTCATTACAACGCAAAGGGGAGACACTTGGACCTACATGTGAAGACTAGATATTTCGGTTTGTACTGAGTAGCAGCTGTCCTTGATGCTTTTAAATATGGAACATTTCGACTATTATGTTACAATGTGGAAATCACCCAGTGGTAGAACAGAACAATAATGCTCTAACTGCATGATGAAAATAGGAATTTATAGCATTACTCCAGCAAAACATTCACACTCCGGAGTCCAGGTATTGACACATGCTTGTTTGCTTTTGCTGTGGGATGCTTATCCATGAATTCTGCCCACTCCCATGAAGGCAGGATGGGTTAGTTGAAGCATCTTTGCCCAAGCAAAGACCCTCCAGCTGGCTCTGCTTTGGCAGCCTTCACCCTGACTGTCTGCACCGCCAGAGAGCCGGACTGACGGGCAGAGGCTCCAGGCCATCTTCTCATCACTCTTCCTCTAGGGTGACATGAATAGAAAGCCTCTATTCCTCCTCTTGCTCCTCTATTTCTCCTTCCCTCTCTGCTCTTGTTTTCTTTTAGCTAACTATTTTGCCTGCTACTTCTTAGACCTGACATGTTTTCCCTCGTTCCACACTTTTTAGGGAGAGAATATGCTGGATCTAACACTCCCTCTACAACTCCTACCAAATATCCAGTTCCTCCCTATTAGGAGAATCATTTCTGACCATTCAGGGCAGCTTTTGGCTTTTTATACAATGCAGAAAAGTTATCAAACCAGGCAACATCTGCACTGAAAATTTGGCCCCAACTATATATTAATTCAGTTAGGAAAAAAAAAAAAAAAAAGGTAGTCCTACAGAAAAATATTCACAATTGTTAATTTTTGTTACAGCAGAGTTATGCTAGCTCATTGGAATTTAATTGCTAAAGGGTTATAAGAGCTCAAAAACAGACCTAGCATCTGTCTTTTTTTAATGTCTCAATTATCACCACAGTAATTTAATGGCACCATGTTAGAGAATCACCATTGACATGCTATTGAATGGCACCCCATTCACTTACATTAGCTCTGTTTTTAAGAGGTTATAGGTTGAAGACAGGCATTTTATGCTTCAGATATCACTAAGGCAATGCATGTCACATTTATCTCATTTTGCTTTTACAACTGAAATTACGTATCTTAAACCGCTCGCTGAACAGTGAACTGCAAATGGGTTAAACTGTGGTCAATGACAATTAGGTACTTACTTCTTTAGATGAAGATAAGTAACACAAATCCTTTCAACCCATATATTACTTAATTTGTCTGTCAGCTTTTAGTGTTGAAATTCTATTCAGTTTGTTTTGCTGTTTTGTCACAAACATATATGTCCTATGCTATTACCTTTTTAACTGAATACACACACTTTATTATAAATGCTTTATACTATTCTTCTCATTCCACTGAACCAAGTATCAATATTTTTCTTTCATTTACTCTGCAGAAATTTTCCTGCTAACTGCAAGTCCCACATCTAAAGGATCACAATAATTTCCATACTAGGAGATGCAATGATATACATAGAGCTATTTATCTGCAAGCTTTCCAGCACCTCATATATGAATTTCTACAGACAAAGAATAAGGGGTTGACTCCACAAACACAATGGAGCAGCCTTCTAAGATGAGCTGAGTGCTAATGTTATCATCAGGATTAATTTTGCATGGAAAGCTGCATCCTGACAATACGGTAAAGGGATTTCTCACTTCAGCCAAACCAGCACAAGAATGCAGAATATAAAATAAGAAATATAATCCTATAATAGTTAATATTTATATATAAAAGAACCTTTTATAACTCATTTTGCTCTGTCTTCAGGTGCGTTTTCAGCAATTCTCTTGCGCATGGGATTCCTGCCACGCACCATTACAGCAGTGGTGCTGCAGCTGGTTTGTGCACAGGAACTGCCCAGGAAGTTTCCCAGTGCCTCTGCTCTCCCAGTTTTTCAGTCCCACTCATGCTGCCAGACATGTAGAGGAGGATTCTTGAAGCTGTGTAATAAAATAATAAGCTTTGTAAGTGTATTGTTGGCAACACAATTATTTTAGAGCGCGTGTAGTTACAAAACTTCTCCCGGAATAATCTCTGCGCTGTTTAACCTGCGTAGCGGGAGGATGGGATTGCACCTCAGAGACCTCGGTGCTTCTCACAGTGGTCGTTGCACCCTCTGGTGTCCGCAGTCCCTACAGCAGCATCGAAATATCTGCTACAGAAGCCACCACTTCTGCTGCCTTCTCTGGTCTCCCTGCTTCTGGGTAACAAAGTTCAAGCGACCCTCTAAATCCATGCACACTTTGCAAGTATTTGATGCCTTTTGTGTCAGGATTTCCACCTTCTCTGCTGGGGGCGAAGGGGAACGTAAACCTGGGCTCTCCCACAGTGTCAACGGGACTGGCAGCCAAATGTTCCTCATTTCTCTCTCCCATCACCTCTCATAGAAAAACATGACAATACGGGCTCTGATCTTCCGCTGTCGGAGACATTTCTCTGTCCAGGAGCCAGACTACCCCTTAGTGTCTGGCCTACAATCTTCTAGGAGAGCTGCTGCTAAGGAGCTTTGTAATTATAGGCAGGAAAGGAGGGAGTGCAGAGGGCAAGAGCAGCCACTGTGTTGGCTCTTCATTACTGAAACCCCAGAGGCTCAGGGACTGCAACAGGGCCATAATCCTCACCAGCCCGTTTTCCACCTGGCCTAGCAGTTTTACTCAGGGATATCCCTTCCATGCTGTCCCCTTTTGGCACTCCACGCTCGAGAAAGCTCGTGTTTTGGGGAGTTATTTTCATAAAGGGGCTGCCCTCAGCATACAGCCAGCGCTCAATGTTTGGCTTCCTGAAAAGCATGGGATATTCTCTAAGACACACTATAGCAGAGCTCTGTGAGATGAGAGCAGACAAAGAAATGAGAAAGCAAATTAAATTCCTTCAGGTAACTTCTGACACCTATTACAACAGAAATCCTACAGGCACTCAGTATTTCTCAGATTTGCTGAAGAGCCTCTTCTCTGTCTGAACTCTGCCATCCTCATCCAGCAAAAGCTTCACTAGGACCTTGTCACAGAAACCTTCTTGCCTCTCATATACTCCTTTTGGTAGTCAAAGGACACAATTTGGCCCTTAATGCCACCAAAAACTACAGGAATTTTGCCCAGATGATCTTAAGAGTGAAGGTTGATGAATATTTTGTCAGGTTTCTGTTATTGTTTGAAGATGTTCACGTTATATAACCATGGTTTATTTCTGCTCATATTATTCTGTATTAACACATTACAACTGTGAATTTGCTACCAATCATTAGAGGATTTTAGACATTCTCACACAGCCTAAACCTAAAGGGTAATATATGGTCCCTTAAAGGAAAACTATCCCAGGAAGATACCTAAGAAATCTGTAGGTATCTGTAACTGGATACATTCAAGTACAAGGGAGGAGCGAGACTATTGTGATCAGTATAATGAGGCTGTAAAATGATGGATGATATTTGCATCCTCTGTATGCATCTTCTCACTCACATTTTTCAGGGCTAGAGTTACATTAGTACTCATGACTATTTCTTGCATTACCCTCACAGGCAAAATGGTTAACGGTCTCCATCCCAATTAATTGATGTCAAAGTGCAGTTTTTACTACGTAGGAAAACTTAGATTAAAAAAAAAACAAACCTCACTGCTAGATAACTGCTTGGGATTTTACATAGGTCAAGTGCATCTGAAAAAATAAATAAACAATCAACAAGCACATTTCTAATTGGGATCAATAATCTCCGGAGCTACAAGTAAAATGCTGTAGGATGGCTCAAGGGTTCCCAGTTAAATTAAGGGCATGGCCTCCTTTTGCTCCAGAGGGGTATAATAAACACAAGGCTAATTAGAATTTCAAAATAATTACAAGAATTTTGAAAGGGTGGCTATTGTTTTTGTAAAGCAACATAACAGTTGGAAGGTTTACTGTAAGCAGAACTAACAGCAACAGATTCCCATCTCTTGAACAAAGCAAGTATTTGGTAGTAGATACTTTCCATAGGATCTCTATCATGCATAGACAAACTTCAGCTAACGTTGGAATGGAGTTTTTTCAGAAAATCCAGATATACAGGAGTCATATACCTATGGAAAGGAAAAAAAAAAAGGTCAAAACAAAACAATCAAAGCCCAAAATTCACAGATCAGTCCCAAAAGTGTTCTCAAAAAGAGCCTCAATGTCACAGACAGCCACAAATTCACAAACTGATGGATGCAGTCTTGAATCACACGAATACCTGGCCAAAGCATAAAATAACAATGATATCATGAAAATAATAATACTTTCATTTTGAAGTTAATTTAAAATATATTTGATCCCATACACAAGCACTTGTGTGCATCTATGCTAATCGAAAAAAAGGCACTTTACATTTCTAGGATAGCTTTCATATTTCATCTTCTATGCCAAGAAAACTAATCCTCATGTATAACCCCACACAGGTATAAACTTCTTTTTAATTTTAGCAGTAAGCTATTAATGCCTCTGATAAGTAGTTCAATTAAAAATTCAAAGCAGTTGCTTTGTGACTTTATGTTTTATAACCACAATGTTCATCACGAGTTTGCTTTTGAGAGAGTAGAAGGATGCAGAAGACTTAAGAAAGAGAGGGGGTAGGGGAGAAAAAGGCAGTAAAAAAAGAAATTTACACAAAAAGAAATTCAAGCTCTCTAAAACCATAAACTATTTAAAACAGGTGGAAATTTTTCTGACCTTCCATTAAGGTCCAGTAAGGACATCCTTGAATATCTGGCATTTTCTTCTGTGCATTTAAATATTTCTCTTCAAGGGAATTGCACCAATACACCCAAAGGATACTATGCCTATAGTGTGCCAGGCTGCTCAGAGATGATGAGCATTTACTGCTCCTTTCTCCAGTTTAGGGGCAAGTATACTTAAGATTAAAAAGGAGAGAAATTGAGTCTTCTAGTGTTATACTTCCATATGTAAAACACATATACTCTATTTCTCATCTTCAAATGCAGCAGAGCCTTTTATAAATTTCATCCTTCATGGCCACAGCAATTAGAGTTTGCATAATCATAACACTAAAAGACAGTTTCATGGCCTAAACACGGGCACTCTCAATTCCCATTAGTTCCAGCAGGAATTGAGCACCCATGCCAAAATACCCAAATATCTTAGTTGATCCAAGTATCAACTGAGATCTGAGTGATTCTATCACATCAAGGATCAAGTGCACCTGACCTCTCTGCCATATTTTTCCTTTGGGAGAATCTGCAGTGGATGTAGTAATGTGCATTACTGGGATTCATTATACAGCTTCTCTCTTCAAGAGGGGCTTAGTACAAATTCTTTCTCTCTTTCTCCTTTCTTACGAATGCATACAAACAGAAGAGAAGAGAATGCAAGCCCAACTCAAAGACTCTTAATTCCATGAGGAAAAAGTACTACATTTGGCAATGTCTACCAAAACAACAGTAGCTCAACAGCAAACTAAGAGACAGATATGTACACCTGGGACTATTTTCATTTTTCCCTGCAGCAGAAAGCATTAGCAGGGTCCTCTGCTCCCCATGACCAGCGTGTAAACTGGCAGTTCTTGCCATTGAAGTAAGATCTGCAGAAGAGCTGCACACAAGGAATCTCCTTAGTGCAGAATTCCCTGCTGTTGACCGCTGGTCTGCAGCTTTGGCTCTAAGGATGTTGATTATCCAACCCGCCTTGACAGGGAAGATTAATGTGTATTTACTTTTAAGGTATCTCACAGAGCAATCTAGTGCCAAAGAGTGAATTTTCCTTACAGTGCAAGTGCTTTAATTAAAACAGGCCATGTAGCATCGAAGTATTTAAAAACAAACCAAATCCAAAACATAAAACCAGAGCAATCCTCACTGCCAGTAGACTGGCACCCTTGGTGCCACAGCAACTGAAACCCTAGCTGATACCTGGCAAAGCTGCTAAAGTGCAAGTTAAAGCAGTCTAAAGCATTCGGAGGGGCACTTCAGGACAGAGATCCCATTGCAGCCAAAAGTCATTTACTGGAGGCTCAGTGAAGGATAATTGTTGGACCAGACAATACAGGAGAGCTCTCAGTCCCCATGAGCATCCAAGCAGAGGCAACCAAAACTTAGTCCTTCAAACACGGAAGACTTCTATAATGGCTTGAGAGAATAATTTTTCCAAATCAAGGGCTTGCATTAATTCACTGGTAAATTTCTAGAAAAAAATAAGGCTTCTACACACAAGTATCATGGAGCTAACATGGTCTATCTTATGGCTATTTTCACGCCTTTTTGAAATGACATTTGGTTTTAAAATGGACTTTAGACTCAGGGAAAGCAGAATGCAAACAGAGCTGATGAAGAGCAGTACAAGAGAGAAACAATTATGCATGATAAACATGCTCTTGTCTGGAGTAGCAGTTCCGGAAATGTGAAGAGATTAGATTAAATCCAGCTCATTTAGTCCAATAACTTAGAATCCAATTAATGATAAGAATAGGTACGCAATTTTCTACACTTGTATTGGATACATTTAAAGATTAGCTGATTGCAGATTTAAACAATTAAATCATATCTGTTATAAAGCCATCTAAGATGGAACACTTCAAAAACAACTGTGGGAAATAAATGCAGCATGTGTTTGGGCAGAGATTTGAACTCCTAAGAAGACAGCCCTCAGACTGCCTTGAAGAAGGCTACAATCAATCTCTGCTCTTTGTCCAGTGGGATTTGGAAGACAGGGTAAAGCCCAAAGGATGCCAGTATTTATGTTTGAGAAATTCGATTTTGTGACAGTGACACTAATCAAAAAGAAAGAATAAAACAAAATACGCCATCATACTTCAATACTTAGTTTTTCTTTACTCCTCTGTTGCAACTGCCCTATTAAATTTAATGAAATCTTCCCTAAGCTTTTCAATGCAGTGAGCTTTAAAGAAAGAAGAGGAGAATCGGCACTGCATAAAGAAGGATATTCCAAACCAAGCTGGTAGGAACCACTTATACATACATATACATAATATATATATAAAAATATATATATAAAAGGAAAAACAGCATAGCCAAGTCCATTCACAGCAATAGTCATACAGAAAAACCTGCATTGTTCTAATCAGATGGCATTTCTCCTGCAGTCCATCTGGTAGAGCACTATATTTAGGTCCCTTGGGGTAATTCCACCACATGCTCTTTTCTGTGATGTATTTTTTTTTCCTGTAATGTGCTTATTCCATGAGATATTTGATCGTCTCTGCTGGTAGATATGAATGTCATGGTGTCCTTGATTCAGTAAGGACCTCCATATATCATATAGCCATGATATGAAACCAGTCATTTTGCTTCACTACTCTAGTCATCCAGTATATTCCTCAGAAGACTGAAATTATATGCATTATGCTGCTTTATCTGATAGTCTCATGCTCTACATGGAAACTCAGTAACAGACGGACTCATGGCAGTGCAACCTCAGTCATGCTTTGCTCCAGGGAAACGTGGAGTCTTCCCCAAGAAATAATCTACACAGTGATTTCTTACAGATCAGCGAACAAGATGTTTTTTATCATTTTTTGTTAACAATGATCTATGTTCATGAACTATTTGATCCACAGATATTTTCTGTTTAATAAGGGAGACTTGTGAAGGGCATGCACCTTTCCTACCACCATGAATGGAGAAGAAAAAGTATCATGACTAAAGCCTTCCATGATCTGAATTGCAGAACAATCGAGTGCAACTAAATTTGTACAGGGTTCTTGTTCACTGAAAATACCATAGAGACCCATGGAGTTAAACCACAGTTGAACTTACCCAATGGCATCTCCTAGATCAGTCAAATGTAAGGGACATTACTTTCTGATAGCTGGCTCGGTTCACATCAGTCCCGTGGTTATCTGGTACTATAAATAATATTGCTATATTAGTTCTGTTTCATTACACCTATCCTTCCACCCACATAAAGTGATATAGCAAAGTGAGGTACAATCATTGGTTGTCATTAACAACCCTCATTCATGCTGCCACGTTAGCATTGGATGCAAAATCAGCATGTAGACGTGGTTCACATACATGATACACCATGTCTTTATCAAGGTTAGGTTTAGACGCAGCCGCTTTCATTTAATTTGTTTCTTGAAAACTTTTATAAAACATATTTTTGTAACTGAATGCAGGGAATAAAGGTCCTGCAAACATAGAGCAATTATAATAAGAAGGCTGTTGCAAATTAATAGAAACAATAGCAGATTCAAGGAGAAAGTACTTAAACGTGTATGATATAATCAGTCATTATCAACAGATCAGAATTAGACCTTTCTAACATTCACCTGGCAATGGTAGAAGGAGAAAAATTTTCTGTGACTTACACTTAACGTAATTTGCAACATGAACTAGAAAATTCTGTTCCTAGGATGCAAAATATATTTGTTTGGCATATACAATTGCCCTGGACAGCTGTATTTATGTGAAAACAGCTGATATGCTATTAGATGTCAACACATGCTTGCATGTGTTATGCTCTGCATAAATCATTGTGTATATGATTAAAAAAACGCTTTTCATTTTACTTAAAAAATAAAATCACTTTGAAAAGATTTATAAAATAGGGCAAGTTCTATTATTTTTTGCCTCAAAGTTTACCAATTATAATAAAAAAATTCTCTCGACTTTATAATGGATTATTTCAGTGGAAGTTAGAACACCGAGAGGAGAAACACATTTAAGCAGGCTGCATTTGGCAAGTCAGACAGAAGACAGAGGTTATTCTTATAGACATCCCTCACCCAAACTTTGAAAATAATAAAAGATACTATGATCTCATCTTGGCCCAGATAATAATTCTACAGAAACACATTCCTGTGCTTTTCGGCACAGGAATTGTTCCTAGCTTTGAAATAATGACAGCTATCCAAACTCATGAAAGGTTTATGCACCAAAAGATGTCTAGAATTTTCTATTATATTACATGCTAATTTATTTGCATCCCATTTATATCCTTAGATCATCATAGGCATAACACAGGACTGATAGTTACACAGATCTGGCATCTCAAACATCATCTTACGGATAAACATCAAACTGCTTGATGTATTTATGCAAATTATACCTGACATTTCTTTTTTTTTTAAAGGGGAGAGGTGGAGAAGTATTTCCAACAGACAACATAAGAAAGAGAACTTTCCAAAAGGGAACCAAGCATTAGTGATCCAGGACCATCTTCCTTGCTGCCAGTGACTAAATGAGATTTCCCAGAAAGAGAATAAGAGCAGGGCAAGTATATGTGATATTTGCTTCATGAAATCTAACTCCTTTTGGAGCATGAACTCTTCTGTAACACTTGCTCATCTATCCATGAGTGATGCTTGAAATGACTGATTTATTATTGCTGAGTCTATCAGGTACAATATGGGAGTGGGCACAAATTGGTGGTATGGTGAAGTACTGGCTGTTCCTAATCAGTATTAAAGGTAATAAAAGTACCAAAGGCAAGTATTGTACTTTTCTGACAAAAAGACAATGAAGCTTGAACTAATTAGAGTAGGAACTGAAGGCTACTTGCTTCAAATTCCCACATGCAGGACTTCTGCTGTGGTGAGGAAAAGGTGTGCACAGTATGTCCTGCCATCTGGGACTTCATTACAACAGTATATTCTCCTTAGAAAGGGCAGTACCTGCCTGAGAATTTCAAAGCACTTAATCACTCAGCTCTGACATCCTAACTCTCTGGGCATCACCTCTACCTGAACTTGACGATTTTTCTACCCTATACAAAGAAAAAACCCAAAGTGTCCTATGTATAATGAAAACAAACAAAAAAATGATATTCAGAAAATAAAGCCTTGGTAATATGTAGTAATATATAGGAAATAAATAGTTATTGTTTATTAATTATTTATATATATTTATATGTTATGTATTTATTATATAAATTATGCAAAGTACGTTTGCCACATTCCCACTTTAGAATAATGCCTAACTCTTATGTAGCTCATTGTTCTTTTTTTTCTTCTTTCTGATATTTTTTAAAGATCTTTAAAGGAATTGTTGGCAAAGGAAAACATAGCATGGGGGGACATAATATCCTGCTGAAGATTACTCTGCATACCAGCAACAGCTTCAGATTGCATCCAGATTTACTTCTTCATCCAATTAAGTGCTCTTGCCACAAGGTTGCCATTGCCCATTTTCTATTACACACCAGGCTTCAGCATAAAACGTTGCATGAGTTCCTGGAAATTCATTAACACGCTTTTCTAATAAGGTTGGGTTTTATAAGCAGCTCAGAGTCGCTACCTTTGACTTCCACAGTACTGTAATGGGATGCACTTGGTGCTGCGCACGCACCTCATGTAGCACGCTGCTTACACGGAGCAGAGATAGCTCTGCGCATAACAGCAAGGTAAGTTTCTTGTATCTCTCTAATTAATGCTCAGCGCTGCATGCTAATTGAGTGAATGCCAG
Source organism: Nothura maculosa (assembly GCA_032353885.1). Classification (NCBI taxonomy): domain Eukaryota; kingdom Metazoa; phylum Chordata; class Aves; order Tinamiformes; family Tinamidae; genus Nothura; species Nothura maculosa. The sequence continues at coordinate 430,144 of JAUBOD010000117.1, forward strand.
GAGAGACTCAGTAAGAACCAGCCTGGTATAGACTCTGTACAACCAATTCATATGAAAAATGCATCCATGTGTCTTTATAAATGGTTGTGATCAAAATGTGCTTGATTTTTCACTTTTCTCAGTAGCAAGTAACAAACTGCTGAACGGCATCATAGCTCTAAAACTGAGATTTAAGGATTCAGAGAGGTCTAGATCCTCTCCAATACTCAGTCCCCATTGCACCTGTGGGCATGTTAAGGGGTATGATGCACAGATGTATACCAGCCTCATTGCTACTGCTGTCCAAAGGCCTCAGTGTCATGCTGTGTGTTTTATCATCTGGAAATACTAGCAAAAATGGTAGAAACTACACTGCATGACTTTTAAAGATCCTGAATATTTCCACGTTTAAAATTGTATTACAATACACTACAATAAACCACATTAATTACCAGTCTAGAGGAACACAAAAGACAGCTCAAAAACCTGATAAGAACCTGATGTTTAAGCATCTCCTTCCAAGCTCATTCCCCGGTTACTGCACTGTTTCCCTATCTCTCCATGCCATTGCTGATGCTCAAAAATAACTCAGGGAAGTAAAAATACTCTTTGTTCCATTAGATGGATGTGCAAAAGAAGCTTCCCGAGAGCCATTGGCTGCTCTTCCTTGTCTGCTCCCTGATAGTGCCTATCAGATAGCTCCAAAAACTATGATCTTTACTCTTATTCATAATAAAGTTTGCACTGCACCAGGATTCATGGCATTGAGGGGAGCTCACAGAACCATTCAAGTCAAAATACAACAGCAAATCTTTCAGTGCTTCTGAGTTCAGCTATTGGGGAGCATAAATCCAGAGCCTTTGCTGCAGATCTCTCTCAGCCATCTGTTCTGCCTGAGCAGACTCAAATTTATGGAGACACCTAAAGTGCATGTTGTGAAAACAAGTATAAGAATGACCTCACCACTTCAGAAATGTTCACAAATCTGCCCCAGTTTTGAAGTTTCCACTTCCTAAATTTCCATGATAAGACCAAAAAAAAAAAAAAAAAAATCAGCACCACGTCTGCTTTTTTGTTGAGAGCTTTCTTGAGCTGGTTGTCTTTATTAAAATTGCTTTAAAATAAACTTAAGATGTTTCTTCCATTGCCTTGTAGAGTGCATAGGAGAAAACTTCATGTAATAGGGAACTCAGTAAACCCCACAGACACCAATACCTGTTAGAGAGCCAAGTAGAAATAAACCCAAGTAGCAAGGACAACCAGCATTAACAACAGCACTGGCTGATCACTCTTCAGTAAGTACAGCATTCAGTAGACTTTTCTCAGTTTATAATTTCTACCTCTATTTTTGTCTAGTTTTTTTTTTCCTTCCAATTTTTTCATATGTATCCTTTTTGGCAACGCATGAGTACCAACTTGCTGGCTTGTGGTATTTCTTTCAGCATGCCTATATGAACGCTTGGACCCAAAATGGGGTTATATGAGTTCTCTTTTGCAAATAACATCCTTTTATACAGCTAGTGTGCTAAGTGCAGTTTGTTTGAAATAATTGCCTAGAGAATATCCTGGCTAGAGCTGTATTCCAAAGTCATACACTTCTGATCCTTCATATAACGCAACTTCTATGCGCTGTTCTTTCTCTGCTTTTGGTCTTAAAAGCTCAAAGCTGAGGAATAAAGAGAAAGAAAGCTTTTTTGTGCACTTATTTAAAAGACTATAAACAAACAAACAAACATGAAAACTTTAGCTGTTCATACGCTGTCCCCACAGAACCAGTTGCAGTCTACTTGCATTATTTCTTGTGAAATGTAAAAAGCAGGTAGCTCCCATATCTGTCAAAAATGAAGGAATGTTTTTGCATCCATTTTGCTCAGACTGTAAAGCCAGGAAAATTGCAGGTGTGTTCAAAGCAAGATATCAACTACACCCAGACCTGGGTAAAAGGAGGGCCAGGCTCATGAGTTTGATGCTTGAGGTACCCTCAGCACAAGGGATCGTGGGGTAGTTAGTGTCTTTTGTGGGTCACCACAGAGGGCAACCCAGGTAGGTCTTTTGCCGCGGTAATTCCAGAGCTGCCTGTGATCTCTCAATGCTGCAGTGCCATTTAAGTAGCTTTCTGTGTTTTCAAAGCTGTTTCCTTTTCCAAGGAAAAATGTTCAAGATATCTATCCTACTCCAATTCCTGCTCTGAAAAAAGCAATGACCCTTTGGACATGGCATTGTTAGAAAAAAGCAAAGACTCTTTGAACATGGCACTGTTAGAAAACACACACACACACACACACTAAACTCTGTGTAATTAATTAGAAAGCAGAAATTTCAAATAGCCCTTTTTTTGGCTTCCAAAAATTCAATTAAAAGAATTTCTATTCTATTAAAAATTCTATTAAAAGAATTGTTCTATTGATTAATTTTTCATTTATATGCCAAATTGAGCATCTACTAGACTTTCCACTTGAAATGGTTCCTCTCTTCTGCATATCTTCTTTAAAAGGAACTTGAGGAAAAAAAACCATGATATTTTAGGGTGGAAAAACAAGTATGCTTTTTATGACTGTGGTGTACTAAAGGAGCATAATGTGCTTTTTAAAAAGTTTAGCAAAAAAAAAGCAATCTATACAGAATAATGCAGCTTGACAGCAACACTAACAACAGTACTCACACTTTTATATAAAGACATTTTCTCCATGCAACAATGTGACAAGAAGTGCACTGGAACTGTTATCTGTTTTTCCAAAGCATACGAGCTTTGGAAAGCACACTTTTGCAAAGTGATCACCAGCTGAGTCCATTTTTGTTTTAATAATTCTATCTGCAGCTCTATCTGCAATTCTATCTTCAAAATTTTCATTACACTTTTACCCAGACAGTATCTTGTAGGGAGTATTTGGGAAGGTGAACTTACAACCGTCATGCATTAGACAGAAAGAATGTCCTCCTTCCATCTTCTTGGCAAGGTACTCTGGCAATCCCCACAGAAGCAAAAAGTAATAAAAAAGAAGTATCAGTGAGAGACAAATGGTCTTCATACTTGTGACAAGATGTGATAGTAAGGCTGTCTTTAGTATAAGCAACACTCTCTGGACTGCCTGCAGAAGTGCTCGGACGGCTGCAAAAAGCCTGACTGTAAATCCACATAAATAAAGAGACTCCTATTTGTTTAGACAAGCCTTGAAGTCTGATTTTAAATTCTTCATCCTTCTGTGGGCCTCTAAACCTACCATGACTTTTTTAACCAGTAGGTGTTACAAGATCTTTGCAGTGTCAGAACCAGAAGCAAGGAACTTTTAAAATATTAAAAAGTACTCTAGTTTCTAGAATTTTAGCATGCTTGCCAGAAGTCATCTGTTTGATCTGGAATAAATGGATGTATGGACGAAAATGCAATCCAGAATTATGAGTTCAGTTATAAAATAAGATACAAGTTTGAAAGGGATTTCTGTCTACCATTGGGTTATATTAACAGCCATCAACACAATAATGGAGTGCTTCCCATATTAAATATGCAATAACATCTCAGTGGGTTTCCTTGGTTCATTAGGCCCCAGGCATTTCAAGCTATGGAGGCACTTAATGCTCTCTAATTTCAGTGGAAGTTGAGCCCTG
>JAUBOD010000117.1:438594-477303 GCA_032353885.1 Nothura maculosa
GAGTCCAGCGCAGGGCTACCAGGATGATCAGGGGCCTGGAACATCTGCCCTATGAGGAAAGGCTGAGAGAGCTGGGCATGTTCAGCCTGGAGAAGAGAAGGCTGAGGGGGGACCTGAGCAGTGTCTGGAAATACCTCAAGAGAGGCAGTGAGGAGGATGGGGCAGCCTGTTTTCAGTGGTGGCCACTGATAGAACTAGAGCAAATGGTCACAAACTGAAGCACCAAAAGTTGCACAGAAACTTAAGGAAAAAAATCCTAACAGTGAAGGTGACAGAGCCCTGGAATAGGCTGCCCAGAGAGGTTCTGGAGTCTCCTTTGGAGACCTTCCAAACCCACTTGAATGCAGTCCTGTGCAATACGCTCTAGGTAGCCCTGCGTATACAGGGGGGTTGGACTAGATGACCTCTAGAGGTCCATTCCAACCTTAAGGATTCTATGATTCTGTGAAAAATTGTCTAGGGAAATCAGGCCCAGTAAAATATGTGAAAGCCTTAACCTTTGATGCTTCTTTAAGAGCAGCTATTATGTTATTTCAATTCTATTCTGCTGCTATCCTGAAATCTCTGCTATTGAAAAGGGACAGTCTCTCCATCACATTAAGAATCTTTCCTTATTTTTTCCCCCTTCTCAGAAAAAAGACTCAGCCCAAAGTTTATTTAACTAATGGAAGAGTTCTTAAAAGTTTTCCATGGCCTTTGGATCAAGCTCACATATGTTCAGGAGAATTTAAAATTTGAAATAAATTATTTCTCTTTGCTGTAGGGTTAGGTTACATGAGGATGATAGCTGATTACTAGAACAGTCTAGGAGCAAAATATGAAGCTTTAGGTGGATTCTATGGCAAGTTCTTTAGTGCTTCTTTTAATATGAAAAAATGAATTTCTCTGTAAAAATTAATCTGATAAGATTTTACAAATAATATCAGTGACAAAACTTTCTCTTGGTCTTGAACACCTTAATCATTTCCTAATTCATAATGGAATATTTATATAAAATAACTTAACGATAAAAGAAACCAGCCCTCCACTCCCTTCGGATTCCCTACTTTCTACCACCCCTGATATGGCTCTTGCAAAGCTCTCCCTACCTTACGGCAGTCAGGAGGGAACAGAAGGGCCTGTGAAGTCGCTAACAGCTCAAGGTCTTTGCTGCTCCAAAGGTTGAGAAAAGGACTCACAGATGTACTAGTAACATTAACATAAAGCAAAACAGCTTTTAAACATTTTACATATAATTCAGTGCTTTATTTTCTATTCTAGTTCTGAAAATGGGGTTGATGTCAGCATTCTGCAGATGGAATGGACTTTGTGTTCAAAGAGCTTTCACGGAGCAGATTCCATTTCTCCTCCCTGTTTCTCTTCCTCTGGATGATGCAATTGAACACCCTCATCTGCATGTCATATGAGGTCTTTCTTGGTCCAGGCCGTCTTAATACACATTGGTATACAAGGGCAACAGAAACATTGGAAACCAGGATCTAAATCATTCTGCATCCTTTTGCCTAAGAAACAAAATAGGTGAACGATTACAAGAATGTGCACGATTAGTAGCTAGCTCAGATGCCTCTCACAAAAGCAACATTGACAAGAACCATCCCTCATCTATGGACCACACACTGCCTTTGAAATGATGGCTATGCTCCACCCAGGACAAACAGTGACTCTGAAAAAACCTCCACACAAACACACACGCGACTTCAGTCCTGCTTCAGTTCCCTCGACACTGTGGACAAAATTCTCATAAATTTAATTACTGCAGATCCTTTACAGGATTAAATATCCAATACTGAAAAGAAGTGAGAGAGCAAAGGGCAGGTCAGATTAATAAAAAAGAAAGTTTCATCTGTGAAGCATATATGCTCTCAGAAACTAAAATTAATAGAACCTAAAAAAAATAGTAGCTTTTGACTAAAGATCTCCCTCACTCCCACAACTTTTCTCTCCACTGTACATAAACTAGTCAGTGGAGAAACTTTCACTGCCAGTGAATATTCAAGGCACATCCAGATGTGCTATAGATTTTAAGAGATTCATGAATTCAATGCTATGATCACTTTTTGACTTCCTACTTAACACGCATAGAGATCATTAAATTTCACCTAGCATATCCTGAAGTGAAGAAAGTTATTCTTCACTACAGTGTAAAGTTGAACTTGGGAGACCTCAAAAAATAAAATCAAGGCTCTCACATTGAGATTTTTATACCAAGATATGTGAAAGTTTCATTTTTTTCCATGTGTTGTGAGAATGGAAACAGATCAAATTTAAAATTTGAGATGAAAATCTGCAAAACTATGCCTAGATCAACAATTAAAAATAACCTTTATAAAAGCAACCTTATATAAAATGTGGTAAAGGAAACACACACAAAAGAGATCAGAATCTCAAAATGAGAATTTAATCCCAGAGCAAAGTACACTGCAAGTGTATGTCACATTATGATTCTTGGAAGCTATTTTAGAAAAATATGCCTAGTTAATGGATTTACTTCACATTATTTGTAATGTAATGATAATAATTTTTAAAGGCTGCAAACCTGCCCCAAGATTTCTTCTCCTCCTCATTCTTGTTTCTCTTCCTCAAAGATAAGTTTAGATATTATCCACAGAAAAACAGGAGTTTTCCCCAGACCCTTCATCCCATAATGGTCTCATAGAGATGGAGCTATACATCATATATCACAGCTCAGCTTGGAATCATATATCTGAGACCGGATCAGGCTGACTGGCTGCATGACAAAATGCACTGAACAGGGTATTTTTATGGGTTTTCGTTTTTGCACTCACACATCCATGTATAGAACCAAGAGAGTTTCAGGCACAAAACATTTCTTCTTTGAGAACAGGATCTTTGTGGATGACCTTTTCTTTACATTTGACCTTTCAGAAGACATGATTAAACTTTTATCCACTGGGATTGTAGCTGATTTTCCCTAAAGGGCCACTTAACAAAAAAGAAGATGGTTTTGTACTCTGAAGAATATATTTTGCGTTTTTTTACATATCAATATGTTTTAAAGAAAGCTAGCCATTCTAAAAGCATTTCCCAGAACATCAGGGAAAAAAAAATAACTAAAATATAAAGAAAAAGGCAGACTGTCTGGCTCTTTGTCAATACATCATTCTAGCCAAGTCTACCAGTTGAATGGTGAACTTTATAGTCAACTAAATGGCAGTAGATCTGGAAAAGGAAGTTATATTTGAAAAGGAAGAACACACCTTGTTTAAATCACTGCACAGAAAAACATCAGTTTGTGTAAAGAACAGGCTGGTTCTCTAACCATCTAGTTCATCATAGCTTGCATCTTTTGCACCTCTTATAACATCTAGTCTTGGACTTTGCACAAGATTTACGAACCTGGCCCAAAATGCTTTCTGTTAAGAAATTCACTAAGCTTTAGACTGAGTTTTTGCAAACATGCAAAAGTCAAAACTCTGACAAGTCAAAAGTGCTAAATTAAAGAAGCCTATTGTCCAACGCTTTTTGCTCAGAGTGGATAGCAAGGCCCAGATAAAGGTTTCATCTGTGACCAGATTATTTAGAAAGCCTTTTCCGTTTTCAAGATTCTTTAAAATACTTCTGCATATTCTCACATCCCACTGACTTCATCTAAAGGTGAATCTGGTGTCTTGAAGCAAGGGGCAGACACCCTATTTAAGAGCCACATGTGTTCATAGTTTCCAGACCTGACTCAGAAGTCCTTAACTCTGAATGTTTGATATATTTTAACGTTGTTTTTAAGTAAGAAACATACAGAGAGGGAATCACTTAATTTTCATAACCAGTCTAATGTAAAAAGGAGTAGAATCAGATGAAGAATTTGGTATCCTTCAAATGTAACTTAGTACTCTAGATATCATAAAAATGACTTCATAGTTGCAAGCACAAAGGAATGTAGGCTAATCAGAAAGTAATTACCTGCCTAGCACCATAGAGGTAAAGCAACCTTTACTTGCTAGATTTAACATTGATCTTAATCGTATTACATGTCTGTTCTGGGAAATTTTAACTTCCTTAAATTCAAATTACATTTCCCCAAATGTGATTGTACAGAATGTACCAGCTTATTCTCAGGCAATCAGAGTAAGTAATATTTGACTAGAAGGCCAAGTTACTAGAAATATTTGCTGTAAGAAATAGATAAATGCAGAGATAAACATGAGACCTGGGATGAATGTGCATCCCATGTGGTGATCTTTCCTTGATTATGGGACTGGAAGTGATGCCAGGGAACCTTTGAGCATATGCTTAACTTAGAGCTTGTGAACCCTCTCAGAGCAGACAAGCTCAAGAGTTTTGGCAGAATCTGACCATATCAGTTACTAATCTCCTTCGAAGAGGTACATTTAGTAAACTACTCATCTCACAGTTTTACAGAACAAGAATAAACGGACCTTTGACATGTTATCTATTTCTTTTGGAGGGGGGTACCCAAATCCATTGATTTCTGGGGAAGATAAGAACTAGACCTCCATGACAGGTCACGCTAGGACTCTAAATCAGAACTGTCAGCTGCTGATCAGGTGCTGCTTATACCTTCATGTAGTCTTCTTAGAGTCAGTATCACATACACACAGTATAGTGAAATCAGAGGGCAGAAGTGACGACACGATAGAGATAGATTTGTGGGAATGACTACAGTGGTAGATTAGGGAGCACTATTGTAAACAAGATCTAACTTTTCTCCAGGAGATCTTATGGCAACTTCACTGCTCTCATTTACCGAGGGAAAAGCTCTGTTACAGAGTACAAATGGCCTGCTGGTGCCTATACACAAAACTTTAGGCAAAGTCTACTATGCAATAGGCTACACTGGTTTGTTGGTTTGTTTGTTTGTTTTTTACAAGCCTGTGACACTAGTGGGCCTTACAAACCCAAAAAGAAAAAACTCAAAAGACTATTTATGGAACTGCATTAGTCTGAAGCAGGTTAGTTTTTTTAAACCACACAGTAACTGAGATGAAAAACACACTTTAAAATTTGCCTTCCTTTCTGAATGAATGATGGGTATAATTTACTGTTCAAATGCACTTGGGAAAAGTTTACTTTATTGGGTACACTGGCCTGCTACTGTGTGCATTGCACTTGTAGGAGCCCCAAGGCATTATTGAGAGTTAGGGATAGCTATGATTTAGCAATCACGAACCAGCAATAGGGACAGCTGCACCAGGGCTCATTCCCAAGCACAAACATTTATGCTGATTAAGCTAATTGAGGATAACTCAGCTTCTAACTGAGTAGCCAATAAACCCTCTCTTGCCTTTGGGTTCAGCCTGAGGACATCATGACAGCAGCTACTCCCACCTCTGCCCAGTACCCTAGCTGGCGAGAAAGGGAAACAAATTGGAGGGAAGATAAGATGACAAGATGATTTCATTCTAGAGATGTGCAGATAAGCTTGAGCAAATACTGAAAATATTGGTTGGGAAAAAATGTGTTTAATGGAGCCAATCAACTTCAAACTGTATCACTAACCCTAACCTACATTTCCACATGGTACAATAATTTTCAGGGCAATTTGAGAATTAACGTTCAGATTTTAGAGTGTTTAAAAATGTTAACATTTCAACATAAGGGTTTCTCAATACTAACTATGAGACAACTATAGTTAGATGTCCCTTATCAAAGGAAAATGTAAAGCATCATCTAGAAAGAGTGATAAAAGGTTATCAGTAATGTCCATCAAACTTGTCTAGCTTGTTTGAGACCAACTGTACTGTCTGGGCACTTTGTAGGCTCTCACATAAAAGACTCTGACATGAACAATTTATCCAATGGACAAAAAGTGCTTTTCTAACCATGTCTTCACAGATGCCAGTTAAATGATTCTCACTATGCACACTCACCAAGACAGAACAAGATGTGATATTTGGCCAGAAAATGACAAGCTGCTGTAAACGTATGACAAAGAGACTGTCAGTAAGCAGCACAGAAGAAAAAAGAAATAATCAGTAACAATTCTATACTGAGAAACTTGACACTTTGGAGTATGAATGAACTAAGGTTGTTCTCTATCTCTGCACTAACTTCGGTGAGTACAGCCATGCAAAATTACACCACTACTCAGAGGAAAACTTAACCAAATTGCATATCTGACAAGGGAGAACAAGCACATTTGCTAAAATGTAATGTCTAAAAAGAGGCCCACATGCTCCATTGGTTCAAATCAGTACAGCCAAGGCATAGTCAGCGCAGCTGCACTGATTTATTCCAGCTAAGCATCAGCCTAGCATATCATCTAAAAAAGTAAATTAAATCTTTGCAGAGATGAAACATATAACCCAGAATTAGTACTGAGAAACTTCCTTCAGTTTTTAAAGGAACACCTTTCTAGTATTACATATGTTCTTTCTTTTATCCAAGCACTTTTGAGTTAAAACAGTGTCTTAAGCCAGTAGCATTTCAATAAAACTGATGTTTTCCACACCTCAAAGCAGAGATCCCAAAGTATAAGCACATGATACCACAGACCTTGAAAATAAAGACACAGGATGAAGGCAGAGGCCTGCAGCATCTAAATGCAAACAGTCAGTTACTAAAGGAATTCAACACTGAGAGTTGGCTTGGACCCATTTTAGGGCATAACAAACAGAAAAACAAACTCGTAACCCGCACACAAAATGCACCTCTTATATGGTGAAGACACAAAGGCAATAGCAAGGTGTAAGTGTGAGTCATCAACCCTTACAGGAACAGAGGAAGGACAGGAAGAAAAGCAGCTCTCCATCTCTGTCCCTGCAGGTTAAGGACACCACATCTGGCCAGTGCTCCCATCTGCACAATGTCCTCCTTCAACAAAGTGCTGCTTTTGCCTTGCCAGGCACCATCTTTTGCTACTTCAGCTTCCGTTTTACTGGGTAACGTGGCAAAGCAAAATAGAGATGCATTAAAAAATGCATAGGTGTATATGTGATGTGTTTTCTGACCCTAGCTTACCACACAGCAAGGTGACTAATATCAGGACATCTTATCACAGCAAACCTTGTAAATATTTAATGTTTAATGTCCTTAAAAATTCATCATTAAAGATGCAGTAACAGGTATAAGAAAGTTGCAATATTCTGACTTTCTTAAATTACTTGTTTTTTGTAAAATCCTGTGTTGGATAAGAGATATTTATCATATGCTGTAAAAAAAAAAAAAAGAATGATAGAAAAATCAGGGAAAATTTAAAGCAATCAGTAGCAAACACATCTGCAAGATTTCTTTGCCTCACGGGGCAGGAATCTAGCCTGATAAAGTGCTGTATGTTTTATGAAGTTTTAATCCAGTTTAAAGTTCTCTTTTCCAGGCTTGGATTTCACCCTTACTTCTTTATTATGGTGCACTTCATTATGTGGATGAGGATCTTTACCCTGTGGGCCATGATGAGCACAGATCACTGCCTATAGGAGTGCCCTGGACCACAGCAACACAAACATTCCTCTATAGCCCAAGTGCAAAGATGCACCTTCAAAAGCATTCGGCTTTTAACTAAATTGGCTTCAAAGGGATTTGTACTTCACAGCCCTTTGTAATCCAGGTCTTTCACTGGCGGTTGCAATTATCTCCACCAGCATCCCTTAGTTAGTCAGGACTAGAGGGGCCGGGTAACATGGATAGATCTGTAGCCTCCCCATGGGTGTCAGTGAACCAGCCTGTAAAACATGACCTGTGGTTCCTCCTCCCTGATCCCAAAGATAAACACAAACTAAAACCTGCTTTCATTTGGCTTCTAAGCCACACATCACAGCCATTCAGCACACAAGAAAACCTTCAACCTCTTCAAACTTGCAATGTAGTACCTTGTGTCAGCATATTATCATTGCACTTGAGTAAAACCAGTTTAGTATGACAAATGGAAATGGGACACAACCAGCCTCTTGGTTAAAAGATGAGCTTATGGATCATGCACAAGCACAAATATCCTTAGGAATTCCTTCGGTGCTGGTTCTAGCCATTAATGTATTGTGCAAAATAGCTGCACACTGCAGCAAACAACAACAACAACAAAATCTTTCCTGCATTGGATACTTTTCTCTTAGGAGTAACACACAGAAAAAAAAAGTATATTTTGATATACAAAAATAGAAGGGAACGTTCAGCTGTTCATATTACTTGGCTTCACATTGCTTTATTCACTTCCCTCCAAAGAGATATTCCCTCGCTAGGGAGGATTTGATGGATTGCTCTGCACTGCTGCATCCTGCATAGTGGGGAATACTTCAAAACTATTGACTAGTGTCCATAGGCAGCTAGGGAGTCAGCTGCATCCCTTGATGCAGCACTAGAGTCTCAAGAATGCAACCAAAGTGACCCTTGAATAAGAATCTACACTGCAATTTTTTTTTTTTTTTACTTAGCCAGACTTCACAGCACTGCCATTTGCCTTCCCACCCAAGTATTATCTCTGGTTTCTCATTACAGCTGATCCAGAATTGAAAGCTCTCACTCAGGAAGCAGACTGATCTGCAAGAAGTCAGCAGTATTTACCCAAGTGGAGCAGGGAAGGGCACTGCTTCGATGTGTTGATGCCTCTGCCAGATTGGGAAAACATCAGGCAAGGCTTTCCCCTTGCTCTAGACAGCACATCCCTCTTCTAAATCTACCTTCCTTATTTCTGCCATAAACATACAATACTCACCACTGCACAGAATAAGAAAACAAAAAGCGCTAGGTATAGTGAGTATATTGATGTTCTGCAAAGTAAGAGTTAAGTATATTCCCTCTAGCAAGCATATGAATTTGGTATTCTGTCACAAGCAGTCAGGCAGGCAAGATTCAAAGCATTAGACACAAGTGGTGCATTTTTAGAGGATTAAGTCTATATACTTCAGGTGTGCTGTCACATGGGATTGAAGGTCAAGTACTTAAAGTCACCTGATCATTGAAATAATCCTCCAGAAGTGCCTTGCCTGCAGAGACTTATTACTATTCTGAAACAGAAATTAATGAAGAAAAAAATTATATATAAAAGGAAAAAAAAACCCAAGGCTCTAAACTTTTGGAGAACTATTTCTGTGACATCATTCAAAGTCAATCAAAAGAACAATGTGTTTCAGCTTCTCTGAGTCTACCTGTGTTTCTTGATTTCAGGTATTATTCATATCCCTAGCACAGCAGGATGGATTTATTTTAGCTGATTGTGTGAACTAACATTGTTTAAGAATTCAAAGCACTATAGAAACCTGCATGTCCCTGACAACACAAGGAAAACAGGAGGTTCCACCTGCAGGTGAGGGGGAACTTCTTTACAGTGAGGCTGACAGAGCAGTGGAACAGGCTGCCCAGGGAGGTTGTGGAGTCTCCTTCTCTGGAGATGCTGCCCTGTGCCACCTGCTCTAGGTGCCTGCCGGAGCGGGAAGGTTGGACCACATGATCTCTAGAGGTGCCTTCCAACCTTGTAGATTCTGTGAAAACTTTGAGGTTGCTAGAGTGGGATGAACCTGTTGTACAAGGAGACTGATGTAGCTGGAAACAAAAGATACTGTGTCACAATCTGGCATTGTCATCCTTGAAAGACACTATGTAAAATATATTTGACTCGAGTTAGGCTGCGGATGGACGATATTCTGTATGTGAACCTTGCTTTTGCTAGAGCCCTTCTGTGTGCACAGGTGGTTTGAGTGAAACAGCCTTGGTGGCTGTGCAGGGCACACCCTAGGGAGCCATCCTGCAGGATGGCCAGGAGCAACCCTGGCCATGCTCTAATACCAAAATACCTGGCAGAGGAGCAAGGCGGCTTCTAATCGTGTGGCAGGCACTGCACAAGTATGTGTTAAATCAAAGACAACACATTTCTCACTGTCTGATGGAAAAATTCCTCTAGAATTGCTGTCAGAGCCCCATCATTTTCTACTACATTCCTCAACTACCACAAAAATAAAAAGCTTTCCAAAAATTGTAAAGGATGCGACATTCATCTGATAAAATTTTTATGGTTCTCATAAGGTATTTTTTTGTCAGGACACAAATCAAATAAAAGGAGCACTAAAGTTAAAGTAGAACATTCACTTGGTTTTCTGATTTCCCAAAAAGAGCAATTGACGAGAAAAGTGCCTGCATTGTTGTTTTGAAAATAGGATGATGAAAAAAGACCTGATCCAAATATACTGACTTTCTACTGGGTTTTGAGAAGGCCCAAATAGTGCAGAGAAGAGAATGATAATGGAGTTCCTGGATTTTTGTGCAACTTTCTTTAGGACAAGGTTATCTGAATAGGAAAAACATTGAGTGTGCACACATCAAAACAAGGAGCACATACTAAACTAAGAACTCTGGAAAAGAAAATAAAACAAAAAGGAAAGGAAAAAAAAAGAAAGGACTCCAGTTGGGGTAAACACAGCAAATTCTATTTGTAAGTTTGATGAAAATCTTCCAGCACAAGCAGGTTAGAACGTATGACAACATCTACATCTACCACATCTAATGATGTTTTAGAAGGTTTGAAAAATGCAATTCAGATTGTTTTACATTAACATTGATTTACATTAACAAAGAACACTGGATAGAAACTGAGAGCCAGATTCAGTAACATGAGGTTATTGAAATACAATCGGAAATTGCATTCAGAGATTTGTCCACCACTATCACGCCAGTCAACAAACTGATTTTCAGAAATGCTACATCTTGAATCTCTGTACTTCAGGAATATTACACAGGCAACGCCTTCTACCACAAATGTAAACCACTTTTGGCAACCATCTTCTCTCAATACAAAGCAAACCACTTCCAACTCAGACAGATGACTTTTTTGAAAGGGTACCTGCATTTTGCCTCACTATTAACTATTGTACCCACCATTCTAAAATCTAAAACCATTTACTAGGACATTTGGTTTTCTAGTCTTATAATTGCTGACAGTTTCTGCTGAGATTCAGACTTTCTCTTATTTGCTAGCTGAACTCATTCTGTCATGAAAGGTCAGGCAGCAAACTGCTCCAGAATGCCAATAGCTGTTTGAAGTATCCCACCTCTGCCTGAATTCCTCATATGCTAAACCATCAAGTGTTGATTTGGATGTCATTAACCTTCAGGTACACAACTTGAGCCCACAGAGGGTGAATCTTCTCTTTTTGTAGCTTCTTCAATGAAAATTTCAGTACAGACAGGTCACACCAACTATTAGCAGTTATTCAGATTAAGATGATGAACACTGCTCTTCTTCAATCTACTCTAAGACTTCCACAATACATATTTAATGAGAGTGACATTTCATGCATCCATGTTTCAGTGAGCTGGCTTGTTTGTGTAACAAATAAAAATGCTTCTCATCATGCTATTTAATTTCCATTTTCTATTTATCCACAGCGGTGCAAAAGAACTCAATTAGATGTCAAAATAAAGCATACCTAATGCTATACATTTTTTCATCCGTGTATACATACATAGGGCACCACCACCCTTGACCTTCTGGCAATGATTTTCCCAATGTAGCCAAGAACAGCATTGGCCTTCTTGGTCAAAAGAGACACATTTGTAGTTCATGCTCAACCAGGAGTCCCAGATGGTTGTCCATGGAGCTGCTTTTCAGTAAGTCAACCCCTAATCCTGCATAGTCATTTCTCCCTAGGTGCAGAACTCTGCAATTCTCTTCAGCCAACATCATGATATTCCTCTCTGCCCTTCTGGCCAACATGTCAAGGTCTCTCTGAAGACCTTCCAGGTAAGAATATGGACAGCCTTCCAGGGTATCAGCAAACCTGCTGACAGCGCACTCAGCCCCTTCATCCAAGTTACTGATGAGTAACTTGTACAAGATGATTGGATTTTCTCTCCATAGAATACTATTTCTTAATTTCTTACATTTTTGTTTTGCAATGATTTTGTTTTCCTTTAAAAGAGAACAATATAGTTTTCTCGGGTACTTAGAATGGTGATAGTGTTGCCTTTAACATTCTCTGGAGCCAAATATCTTTTGGTGGAATTGAGTTTTGTGAACACTTCTTCTATCAGAATAGCCATAAAACGGTATATCATGTAGCAGGACCCCATATATTTCAAGATTTAGTTTGAAAAACAAGAAACCTAGCCCAAAAATTTCCACTGACAATACCATGATAGAGTGAGGAAGCTATACACAAATTATTTTAAGTCTGAGAGCTTCATTTTCACTAAAAATAACTTGCAACTTAGGTCTTAGCAAACTCTCTAAGTTGTTTCTTAGTTTTCCAGCACGAATGAATAACAAAATGAAGCAGTTTTTTATGTGCTTAATCGCTTACTGCATATTTGTTTTTAAACATTAGCTTCAAAAAGGCTAAATAAGACCCAGTTTTGCAGAAATAAACAAGCACCAAAATGTCATGATCAAACACAGGAAAACTCAGTTTAAGAGGACTTCTTGTTTGCAAAGTGAGGAACAGCTAAAAATGTAGTTCACAGTGAAACTGCACTTCCAGCACAACTTGCTGTTTGATAGATAAATGATAGATCTCTCAAAGTACACTAAAGTAGTTTAATTGAAAACAAACAAAGAAGTTAGATAGTCTCTGAAGAAGAAAACAGAGATTGAATACTGGGGTAATTTCTAAATACTGCTTCAGATCACCATGCAGTGTCTGTTGCTTTTATCCAACAGCATTCAGTTTAAATATTTTTGCTGATTTTTTCCTGATTTTTTACCCTGTAAGAATAGATAGAACAGACTACTAGCCTCTTGCTCTATTAGTATGCCATATGCATGCTGTGCTCCAGCTGTCATGTTAAAAATGCATAAGGCTAAATTAAAAACTGCTGCAAAAACTCTTGGTGATAATCAGATAATTCTCCATGCAAAATATGAGTTAAAATGATAATATTTTCCACACATTTCATATCAGCAATATAGCTGAAGGATGGAAGAATACCACATTTTGCTAATTATCCTTTATGGATATTTTGTGTTATGCTATAAATGAACTCTATTTCTCAAAAGTATTCAGAAGCTCAAGTACTGAGTCATAGCTTCAGCTGGTTTCAAACAGTACTGAATCCAGTAATTTTCACCAGCTCGAGTGTCATCCCATTATACTTGCAAGTATTTATGATCAAATGAGAACAACAGCTTTTTTGTTTGGAAAGAAAACAAACCCTTGAAAAGTAGTTACCAGATGAGCCAATAAATGCAGTGAGCTAACTACAACATTCAGCAGAAATCAGACTAATTACCAAGTGGCAAGACTGGAGTAAAACCCTCAGCAGCTTTTGGCATGTCGTGGTGCCCAGAAGGAGAATTGCTTGGGTAACAAAGGAGAGAAGAACAAGAAGATCAGGAAAGAAGAATTTGTCCTCAGTGCTAGATCTGACCGTCTAGGGAACCTTCAGTTCCAAAGAGAGCAGGGTTTCTGGAAGTTGCATCTTGGGAGAAGTTGAATCTTGTAATTGAAGCCAAGCAAGCTGCTATTTTAAAAGATTCTCTACACATGCTACACTTGTGCACGGAAAAGCAGTTTAACTGGCATGGACACAACCTTGCTCACCCTCCTCTCCATGATAGAGGGATGCAAAGCAGAAAGTCCACCATGGCTGTCAGACTCTGTTTTCCACATCTCTCCTCAAGTTGTGTTTGCCATGTGCGTGGCTGACTTGCTGCACACAGCCCTTCCCAAGAAGGCCCCAGTGCTTCCAAAGAAGGCCTCAATGATGTTTGCTGCTGTCACCGGGGTGGGTAGGGGAAATCTAACAGCTTCCTAGGGACACGAGGAGTTATTCTCTTCAGGTAGCATAAGACTAGAAGTTACACCCGTCTTTCCAATTCCATCACATCAGAGCTGGAAAAGCAGGGGAAAAGGATGGAAGGAAAGAACCAGCATTGCTGAGCCCTGCCATGGCCACCTCCTTGACCCTCCATACCGCGGTTTCCCCAACTGTACTGCACTTCGTGTTCAGCAATCTGCAGGCACAGAATGCTATTTTATTACTCTTGTTAGATCCCCAAAGCCCAATATACAACTTGGGACAAAAGATCTTATAAGAAAAAGTACTCTGTGAGGGATTTATGGAATCCTCCTTCTGCAGATAAGGAGACTATAACATAATCCATCACCCCAGCCTTTCTCTCGCTTCTTTCTTACACAAAGGAGAAAGAATCCCCATCAAAACTATTGTTCAGTAGAACAGATTTATTTTTTAAAGTAAAAAAATAAAGTATTATTTTGGTCTACCTGTACGTTTGCATAGTAATAATTGTTAAGCCAGAAAATAACAAGCACATCTAGATAGTCATTGAAATTTTAAAAATTCTTGGATCACTGTGTACTGAAGCCTAATAACACTTTCCTTGAAGCAGATGAGGCAAATTTCTAAATATATGATTATTCAATTTACTGCAAGAGAAATGCATTGTGCATCAACTAGCTACCAGAGAAACGATTATAATTAAAAAATTTCTGTCCTGTGGATAATAAAACATTACTATATCATTTAAATATATGTATTTATGAAATTAATTTTTAAGGGTAGTTTCATTATATATTCTATAATAAAATACTAAAATATCTGTCTAGTTGACAAGTCATACTTCAAGCTTAGGGATAAATTACATATTGTTCTGAAAATCATACACATGTGACACAAATGAAAAGCACATTTTTTTAAAAAATATATGAGTGTGATAAAAGCAATGCTGGAATAATAAAAACTTCTGAGATGTGAATACATTGAAACTCATAACTGATCTAGATTATTCTAATTATTCACACTGGAAGATTCTGCGTAGAGATATTCCACCAGTGCAAAAAGAAAATGTTATCAGACATTCTGTGATGATTAAAAAGTGCTGTTTCAACAGTGCAAGACCTATTATCTTCTCTTGTCACAGCATATCTAACCCAGCAGCTTGCAATGGTGTAAGTGTACTCGAGCAGCACACTCACTTATACTGAAGCAGAACGGTCTGAACACAGCAGTGCCAAGAAAATTGCATAAAACAGCTCTACTGCACATAGGATTGTTCTCTTTTATTGCTCTGCAGTCCTTGAGATGGCACGGTAAATAAGATGAGCACCCTAGCAAATCTAATTTAAACCACAGGATACATTGACCCCTGTGACTGTCCAGTCGCCTTGATTATGGATATAATTTATAGTCAGAGTAGTTTCCACTGCACCTGCTCTTTTTCTTTCTATGTTGAACCTATGACCAGGACCGGAATTTCAGACTCTCTTACTTAAATATATTGATCTAAACCTGACAGCTTTGGCACATTCAAAAGTGTTAAGTTCAGCGAGTCTTGTCTTGAGCCTTCTCTCACAATGTGTTATCTTTACATTGCCTGGGATATTTGGCAAATGCAGCTAGTGCCCCGGGGAGATGCATGGCATACGTGGATGCAGACAGCATATATGTACCTAGATGGCCAGTTTCCAGACCTCTGGAAAATCCCTAGATCACTACTGAAAGTCCCACTGTCTTTCAACCACCACTATCACCTAAGAATAAGCCTAAGAGGTGTATTAATGAAGCTGTAGCAAAGTAGATCTACATTTTATATAAAACAGAAAGCATTTAGGTTTGCCTTAAAAGCAATAGACAGGAGTACACCGAATGGAGAATAAGCATACCTGTGTTAGCCCAAACAATTGATCTTGACAGACACTGCACCAAAAGTCAGATCTTAACAATTAAAATTGGTCAGAGCACATTTTATTTCATTTAATGGCCAAACTAACTTTGCTGAGTGTTTGCAGAAATCATTATGTGTCTATCAAATAGGATGATCTAGCTTCTAAACTGCGAGAAAAATAAGTGTGAAACATCCTTGGCATGATCAACATCGGCAGCTTTTTTTCCAGGAGAAAGACTAATTCAGAGAAGTCTCCTGAGCAAAGCAGCACAGCTGCTTTTTGGAACAGGAGCCGAGAGGGAATGGGAATGTGGCACCAATCCTACAAGCAAAGCTGTGCCTTTCACATCAGTGATTCTGGTATGCCCATTGCTGGGGCTCAAGAGACCCCATCATTTACTACATTCCAGGATTATTTTTTGATATTTCCTTCCAGCAGGAAAGGAAATTCATCTGCTACAATAAGCTGCTTCTCCCTCTTTTCACTGGATATGCTCCTGGGCTTCTTTCTGCAGTATGTCCTAGAATTATCCTACTATTACATTTTTAAAAGAAGTTTTCTTCTGTTGTTGTTGTTTTCCATATTCTTACTCGATATCACATATAAAACTTACAAACTAGCTGCTTGATGATAAGACATGGTATCTACATCCTTATTGAAGCAAAGCAGTCCCCAGAAGCAAAAAGGGCCATCACTTACACAGTGTGAGGAGGAACCACCTCAGACCCATATATTGGTGAAAAAGGCTTCAGAACAAATCAATAAAATGAAGAGTACCAAATTGTTTGTACTAATTCAGGAGTTCTGTCTCGTTTCTATACTCCTCTGAATTTATACAAATTGGCTACGTATAGATTATCTTTCATTTCCCTTTCTACATCAAGGAGCTCTGATTTTCTGGGAGCACATCAGAGCTCTTTCCTGTCTCCCATCATTTCCCCCGATGCTCTGAAACTCATTTAGTTCTTTGAAACTGCGTGTCATTTGCAGCCTTCAATTAACCGTATAAATAGTAGCAGAAACTATTTTATTTGTTTTGCTTGAAAAGCCAAATCATGGAATATAATGGTGATGATTTATCTTTTTTAATTAAAAATAAGAAGCTTGGCTAATCACTGCCTCGCTGTACTAGCACAGTATTGAAAAATGTAAGTAATTTCATTTCTCCTACTGTTTGTTCTACTGCTGTTAAACAGGTATTCTTTCCAGCCATCAGATCTCGTATCTAAATTCCCATTCCAATGGTACAATTAGGAGCCACAGAAGTGCAGTTGAATTACTTCATCTCTCAGAAAAAAAGTAACATGATTATCTTCTATGAATATATGATTATTAAGCAAATAGTTGTATGGTATAAGACCAGGAACCAGAAAATTAACGAATATATCCCATTACACAGTACAATGTCACCAGATGCCTGCTTCAAAGTCCACAAATCTTTTCCATTTTTCTAGGTCTTGGAAAATGCTTCATCTAAAGATTATTTCTTGAATAAAGAATTTTAGTTATGTTACTCACACTTTCACTGACCAATTAGTTTTATATTCAGTTTCATATAGCTCTTTCTTTCACTTCTACTTTTAAAACTCCTGCTTTGTTTAATGAAAACTTACTTTGCTGATTTTTCATTTCACTTTGCCACTTTACAGCTCATCACAGGACTGTGATCAGTGGCCCCATTGCTTCTTGAACCTTCTAGAAATGCCACAGAAATAACATCCCTGGCTTAGAGACCTTGTGATTCTGATTGTAAAGAAGCAAATTTCCATTTAAATCTTAGCAAATAGAGACTTCAGCATTGGCAGAGATGTATATCTTGTTCCCAGGGACCTTTATCACATTTAAGGCAACGACAAAACTCCCAATGATATTACCAGGTCCAGGATCTGGCTGTGGATTGTTATGTTATTAATATTTTGAGCTTGCTTCTGTACCCTGGCCATCGTTACATCTATCTCTCACATTTGACAGCATTTCAGTACCTCCATGATTTAAGAAAGCCCTTTAAACTGTTGAGCCATGAAAAAGAACTGATGAGAAGCAAGAAACTGCCATAAAATTTTACTCACCTTCCTCTCCTTTTCTAGGATGTTCAAAAGAAAGGAAATAAACACTCATTTCACAAGGTGGAAAATTTGTTTTACCTCATCTGCCCAGCAGTGCTCTCCACACGCACTATGCTAAATTTAAACACGACTTTAACTACCAGCAATCACAGCAGAATGCTAAAACTGGCAAGTTTTCTTCTGAGTTTTGCTCTGTAGCCTGAATAGTGAACCCTGATCATTGAGTTGGGCTGCAGGAAAGGATGATTTAAAAGTCCTTTCCTTTCAGCCCAGTGCAGGACTATGCAACATTGGAAGGAAAACAGAGAAGCACCTACTAGCTCTTATTAAGACCATTTAAAGTAGAATTTTTCGAGGGGAAGCCTATGAAGATACCTTTATGCCCTTTTCCCCTTTCAGCAAAACTCAAAATTTCAATATTTCCATGGGAATTACAGGCAATATTTCTCAGGGTTAAACAATTGCTAATTATGCCTTGCCTCAGAGAATTGTAACTTCGCTAACCATCTTTAGCGGAGTTACCAGGAAGTACAGCCAACTGGTATCACGTTCAGTTCAGCAACATTTGCTCTCTTGGCTTTGTATATCTGCAGTAGTAATAATCTTCAATATTTATTTGAGACACACACAGTGCAATTTCCACATAGCACTAACATTTATCAAGTTTGAATGTAAAAAAGCAGCAAAACAATCTTCCTTTTTATGACTAACACATTTTTCTTAAAGCATCACCTGGTTATGTGCTACTTCAAAAAATGGATAAATAGCTTTGAAACAAATAATGTGCTAGACAAATGTTCTTTGGTAATTTTCTTAGAACACAAAGACTTAGTTGCTCCAGCACGTATATTTAAACCACTCAAAACTTCTACCTCTTTTTCTTTTTCTTTTTCTTTTTCTTTCCTTTCCTTTTTTTTTAAATGCAATCAAATCTACTGTCAAGCCATAAAAATATCCAGATGGTTGTCTGCATGGGATAATAATCTGCAATAGTAGCTAACCATTAATTTCTGGTGATCATTTGCACCTGTAAGCTTCATAATGCTAATATTATGTTCCTCTCCTCCTTCTTGACCTCTTTTTGTTTGTGACCAAGATCCCAAAATATCAATTACACTGAAGATATTTCAAGATACCCCATTGCAAATTCAACATCCCAGATAACACAGTGTCATCTAGGGCTTTCAAAACTAATTAAAATCCATTATAAGCTACTAAAAATGCCCAAATATTCACATCTTTTCAACAACAAAATCACTCAGATGATTGTTAATTTATATTGTACCAACTATGAAGTCATCATGAATAAACTATTGTATTCAACATAAAAAGGTATGACCACATTACATACCTTCCCATTTAATTCTTCCCTGATTGCACAGTGTTTTCAACAATTTCATTGGTATCATTACATCATTTGCTTGTACAACTATTTTATTTCCACTGAGTATTTACACAATTAGTCTGCCCATAAATGACTACTTCTGTTATGAGAAACTGTCATTCAGATGAAACTAGAGATGATGAATTATTTTCAAACAGATAGCCAAATATGGAAGACATGTCCCACCCACATTTACAAACACTGAATTTGGGGAGCATAGGCCAGGGATGGAAGTTTATTTTAACTGGCATAGAATCCCATCTACAAAAGGATATACAAAAGGATATGTTTATTTTGACTGTATGATAGCAGAACAAGATTTTAATGCCTATTCCCACACAAAACTCCCACCCAAATAGACAGGAACTTTGCTAAAGTGAGAATCACATAGAATCACACACATAGAATTGGTTAAATTTAGCATGACTTTTAAAAATTATCAAAACTGTTACATGGGCTTATTTTTTATGCAGATCCTGGACAAACAGGTCTGGCCATACCCATAAATTCCAACAACATTAACTGAAATGGCAGCAAGGGTTTAATCCTCCGAAAAAGTATAATATACCTCCACTCAGACCACATCCCAGGAAACAGTATAAGAAAACACTCCCCGATACTTGGAAAGTTAACAAATCTGGAATATGATAACCAACCAAAAAGCACTCAGAGTGTGAAGATAGGAAGCATCTTTAAGAAAACTTATCCCAACAACTTAAGTAGAACTTGGCTAAGTTAAATTCCTAGAGAATCTGTCTGACATCATTGTTAAGCCACAGTATACAAAAAAAAAAAAAAAATGGATAAAGCATGTAACAGGAAATAAAAGAAAGTTACTACATAGGTTGTAAAGAAACAAGCTAGAATATATCCTACTCACAGAATTCAACGGGAACGTTTAACACAGTCTGAAATACTTTGTTGTATTTCACAAAACTCTTCAGTTGCAGAGTATTTTACACTTACTAAATCCACATAAAATAAACAAATGCTACATTCAATTATTTAAGGAAAGCTATTGCTTTATAGCGAATAGAGAGTGTATAGGAAAAAAAAACCACAACTACAAAAGACACGAGAAAACATGAAGGATTCAGAAGTAGATTCTTGACAATAGGATTATGAGAACTCAAAGGCCTTCCAGCAATTGAAAATAAATATCTGGATTAGATGCAAGAAGCCTCAAAAGCTTCTTGCTAATTCACAGTGGGGAAAAGAATGTTTTCTTAAACTCAGGAATTTAACTGTTGTGAATTAAATGTAACTCAAAAAAAGAGAGGAGAGGAGGAAAGGAAAGGAGAGGAGAGGAGAGGAGAGGAGAGGAGAGGAGAGGAGAGCGGAATCAAGTAGGGGGTGAGGTGGAGGGGGAAATTTTTCAACTATTTCTAGCTTTCCTCACTACAGCCTTAGTGCTCAGCATGTCATATTTAAGTATGAGATCTAACTATTTGCTGAGATAAAAGGGCAAATCACAATTCGCAGAATTATCTCCATCATAAAATATCACCAACCTACTTATTTGCAAATGTAATCTCTTCCTAATGTTTTGTACCTACATGATAGGTATTTATGCCCTCCTGTAGGTAGATAATACTCTCAGTTGGTAGAAAGGGTCAAGTATTACTGTGAGGTTCCTCATAAACAGCTATAATTCTGGTAAATGGGTCCTCTGGGTGTTGTTGACAGCCCAATAATTCCAATAATTTTCTTATTTAGCAGCTGCTCCTCGCCTTCTCCCTAGCTACATCTCTAAAATTCACTTGCAGATTCCAAAAGTGACAAAGAGTAAAGAATATATTGACAAGAGAAATGGGCAAGAGTCCAGAAATGGACATCAGAATAAAGGTAAATTAATCTATTAGCTAAAATAAGGATGTGGTTGCTACTGATACGCTATATGTTTTTACTTCACATATCTAGATAAATACTACTCTGAGACTTTTGTTGCCTTGCAGGACATTTATGTACAGACAACAAGTTGCAGAGTTTTCATGTTTTTATTTATACTCTTATTTCAGGGCTGACACTAGAATTTAGTTCCACTCATTCAGAATCTTATTTAAAAAGAGTTCTATTCTCGAAAGAGCAGAAAAATCTATAAAATAGTAGAGAAAGTAAGTGGGATGTGGGATGTTAATTGACCTTGAGAAAACCTTGGGCATCTGAAATGCCAGTTTCCTTGGCCTACTCGGTGCTAAACGTAAAATTGGGTTAAACCATCAAAGAATAGAACGAGTGAGTACAAAAACAGCATTCCAAGGCAGAGAAAGGTAACAAGAAAAGCTTAACCCTACCATTTCAAGAAATCTTCTGGCAATTTATAAGTACAGTACTAAATTAAAAGGAGTCGCTAGATGAGGAATTACTTCACACGGGCTGGAATTTTAGATTGAATATAATGAAAATATAACCAAGAGGAAAGTCTCGCACTGAGAAAACAACCCAGCTCACTAAAAAAAGGACATTAAAATCAGCTTTTCTCTTAGATCCTTCTAGATCTTTTCTTCACTCGTAGTTCCAAAACACAACAATATTTGTTGTTAATAATCCTTGTTTTTCCAAGACTTTACTCTTGTGCATCGAAGCACGTCTTGAAATGAACTCTAACTGGCCCAGTCCCCTTCCCATTTGGAATAGCAAGAAAAATAGCCAGCTGCTTGGCACCTCTCATCCAAGGGAAAACAAACAATTTCAAATGCTGAGAGATCCTTTCACTTTTCACATCTATGACTTCAGCATATGTAAGTTTTCTTTTATTTTGCTTAATGCTTATTACTAATGTATGTGATGTGGTAGTCCATTATAAATGCAATTAAATATTAATGTAAACATCTGCTCAACTTCACTTGTATACTGAGGTATCAGGACAAGAACCAATATTGTTGTACTCTGAATTGCTTTTACAGCATGCTCCCCTCCAAGGAGAAAGGAAACTGTTAAACTGACACTGGGCAGCTTAAGCTACTCTAAATTATTGTCATTTTAAAGCATATTTGTATGCTTTAACACATTTGTATGCTTTAAAACAACAATAATTGGTGAGATAATAGTTTCAGCGCATGTAAGCAGAGGCAGAGATGGCCAAACAAGTAAACTTAAGCTGTGTAGGATGATGGGCTTGTTTTTGATGTTTTTATACAGCCCTTAATTCAAAGAAATAGTGGATTTTTTTAGAGGAAATGTGCTCCAACATATACCAAAGCAATTATCAATCTCCTCTTAACGTAATTTCAAGTGTTGTTTCAGCCAGATTATGTAAAAATTAAATAGAACTTTACAAAGGAGGAAGATGTTGACAAACTGGCTAACCCTTTGACTGGAAAATAACTTATACTGATAACTTATATCAGGAATATACCCCTGCAGTCCCCACAGCAGCGGGGCACGTTAGATAGAGGAGAGGGGCTCCCAATTGCTCACAATGACCCTGCCCTCACAATCCCCATGCTAACTGGGAGGCAGCTGAGCACCTCCTGTATGATACACTCTTCTTGACATTCCTTAATGGCCACTTAAACCTATATTGCTAGGTTAAAAGATATAAATTCAAGAAACTATGGGTATAACATGAATTGTTTCAGGAATATTTATTTCATCTGTTTTCTGTGGGATGTTTTTAAATATCACCATGAGAGAAAAAGTATCATCTAATTTCCTTAGAGTGACCTTTGAATGAAAGAACAGGCCTTTCATATTAAGAATCAATCACCTTTCTGAAACACAAAAGATTAAAATGTTCAACTTGCATCTCTGACTGCCTAATAGACATAAGTACCCAAGAAATTCTGTGTTTATTCACAGCAATCTGACATTACAACGCACTTAGAAAGGGAGAAAAAAATACATATGGTGTCACAAGTTTTTTCTTATTCTTAGTGAATTGCAAACATTTATCGCTATTAGGTTAAGTTATTCATGGTTAAGTTAATCATGAGCCAGCAGTACGTTAACCCTGAGGCAGCAGTGCCCTAGTGCAGTTCTGGGCTCCCCAGGACAAGAGGGATGTGGAGCTTCTAGAGAAAGTCCAGCGGAGAGTGACAAAGATGATTAGGGGACTGGAACATCTCTCATATGAGGAGAGGTGAAGTGAGCTGGGTCAGTTTTCTCTGGAGAAGAGAAGGCTGAGAGGGGATCTCATTAATAGGTATAAGTACCTGAAGGGGGAATGTAGGGAGGAAGTGGCCAAGCTCTTCTCAGTGGTGGCCAGTGATAGGATAAAGTGCAATGGGCATAAATTGCAACACAGGAAGTTCCATCTCCACATGAGGAAGAACTTCTTTACTGTGAGGGGGACAGAGCTCTGGAACAGGCTGCCCAGGGAGGCTGTGGAGTCTCCTTCTCTGGACATCTTCCTAACCTGCCTGGATGCTACTGGATGCCCTGTGCTCTGGGTGTCCCTCCTGGAGCAGGGGGCTTGGACTAGATGATCTCTAGAGGTCCCTTCCAACCTCAACCCTTTTGGGATTCTGTGATGGGGATTTGGGGGCTTTTTGCCCCATTAACTTATTGTCTCTTTCTCTAATGTACCATCGATCTTCACAAAATTCTTATCCTCAGATTTTTATTAATATTTTTGTTTAGAGCTAAGAATACCAATTTCTTTGAAACATTCCTTTTGAAGTTGTTCTCTTTGACAAACCTAGTCTACTGCTTTTTTTCATTTATTTAACACATTTTTGGAGTATGGTCTTGTAAAACATAACACAAGACATTCTATGATGTAAGATGCAATAACTAAGTCTAGTACATCACTAGAGTTGCACTTAGGTGCATCAAAGATATCAAAATCTTAGCTACATTGCATTAAACTTATTTATCTAAAAATACTTTAAAATACATTTTAAAAAATAGTTTGATAACAAAGCGAAAAATATGGGAATAAACTGTATACCATATGATATAGGAATGGATCCGAACAGGCATTAATGCCACTCTATATTGACAGCTATTAATGTCTGCTGATGACAATCAACAATGAAATCAGTACTGGAGCAAAAGTTTGGGATGCCAGATAAAATCAAGACGCAGTGACATCTATCTATAGACACTGATAGCTATATATTTCATATCCTTCAAATATATGTGCATATTTGCTCATAGAGGCCTCCCCATACCAAGAATGGTCAAGGTTGATAGACACTGGTGTATAGCCAGGGTAAGGCTTGGTCCAGAAATGAAAATTTGAGATGCCACATGATATGAGTGCCCTGCTAAATAGTCACCTATAATTCTTATTATTGATGATTAGCCAGGACTGTTAATACCTCTCAAAATCAATCTCTATTGATAGAGAAAGAAATGGAGAGGCCTTGATCCATCTCCAGATGGAGGAAACCATGACTATCGGGAGAGATCAATAGCAGTATCTTTATCATTCTCAGCCTTTATTGATGTTACAGAAGTTGATTGAGATCGACCTCTCTCCCTATGGAGACATATTGATGTTGGTGGGTGCCTCATTGACAGCAAATCAGTCTGAGTGGAAAACCTACCAAGATTGAGAGCAGTTGATACTTATCTAGAGGGATCATTATCTCAAAATCTTTTCCCCAGCAGTATGTATGTGTATTGACACTCATTAAGGTTACTCAATTTTGAGAAAAGATAACAGTAGATGGTAGACTGTTAGTAAATTCAGCATTTTATAAAATTCTAAGTTATAAGCTTTATAATTTACTGAGTTTTAACATGTCTAATAATATCCTAACTAGGCCTAACTAGGCTAATCATCTTACGTTTCAGAAAGATAAAATGCAGCATCAATAGTTTCTAACAACAAAGTTATGGAGGTTGGTGAAGATGGTGGAATGTCTTCACAATTAACCGGATTAATGTTTATAATAATTAATAGGATTACTTTATCTCTGTAAATTAATAGGATTTTTCCTCATCAAACCCAAGTATAGACATCATGAAATGCTTGTGTCCTTATATGCCTGTGAAGATGCCTTATATGCTGCTCCCAACAGCATAACTATGAGGTAGTTTATCTGACTGCTCCAATGTGAATATATTTACCTGATATTTTGTAGTCCCCTCTAAATAAAAATATAACACCCAAGCATTCAAGTGTTGTTATCGTGGTGTGCCATTAACACCAATATCCATTACAAACTGAATTTTCCAACCACACCCATGTACTTTATTGAGTATATATGCACTTCTGATGAGTGCATAATATCAAGATCTCTGCAAGATTAAAGGCTGTGATCATGATTTTTTTTTTTGCCCTTTAACCAATTTCCAATCCATTAAGTTGCTGTACTTTTTCCTTTGCTTTTCGAACCATTTAACTTCAACATTAACCTTTCTGTCTGGCCACAATCTATTAAACATCTTTCTTTGCAATACACTTTCTGAAGTTGCCAGACTCATTTTTCTTAGGGATATACAGGAGAGGAAACTAATAAGCCCTAGTATAGCATCTTCTCTGCCAACTCTAGCTTTTTAACCTCCTAGAAAGTTCTCATATGCAATCTGATAAAACAGTAAATTACTTTTGACAAAGTAAAATTCTTTAACAATGGAAATAAAATCATATCCGAATATGACTGTATTTACACCACTTACTCACATGGTAATCTATAGAAGCCAAGCAGACCAATGCACACATCCTTGACATGCAACAGTGTTTCAGTAACTGTTTCCTTGATGGAACCATTGCCATCTTTTCAAAGGATGTCAGTCAGCATCCTCTGCCAGTGAGGACAGAGACAAAAACAAGTGTTTAACCACTTTACCTTATTCTACAAAGTCTTGCATTCTTCACTGGCTGCGAACTTGGCATTCAGAATTTTGGTAATTTTGAAATCCTGCCACTGGTGCTCTGATATAACTCTAGGAATGAGTTTGAAGCTACTGTTTCCTCCAGATTTGGTACAACAAAAAAAGTGAGTTAACATGCAGAGGAAGGCAATTTTTGCTTTTAAAGATAACAAGATAACAAATGCTGAATTACAAGTAAACATGTAGCTTTAATGTAATTTATTTTAATGTATGTGAACCTGTTTCACTTTTTGTCCAGGTCAGAACTGCCTTTGCTAGCAAATTCATATTAAAACTCAAATTAGGATGAAAATTCAAGTTAGAATAATACCACTGGTAACACTGGATATTTAATTAAGTTAATTATAAATATTAGTTAAGAGTCCAAAATACCAGAAATGTCAATCTAGCTCTACAAAGCTCAAAATGATAGAAGAAAATCTGTTTTCTTTTATACTTCTGATATTGTCAAAGGTATCATCAATTTTTCCAACTCTTTCAAGACTTTTCTTGAGGGGGAAGATATTAATAGGAACAAGCCATATACAGTAATTCATCTGTGTTTTTAATAAGAATATATCTTGCCCTTAACCTCAGCCTTCATCTTTTTCACATTTTCTGCTGGCTGGATACCTTTTAATCACAGAGACCCAAGTGTGATCATGAAGGAACTACCATAGTTTTCTTTCTTGTTCATTCCTTTTCACCTCTTCCTCTGCTCTTCAGCAGAGAAAAATTATCTGAGTACTTAAGTTTGAACAAGGAGCAAACAAGGAGTTTTTAGTTTGAGAAAAAATGTACAAAACAACAAAAAATCCCTCTTCAAGGGTTGCACAGCCAATTCTAGTAACAGGGAAGATTGGAAATGATTTCTTAAAGGCCATTTCGCCTCAACAATATCACCACACACAACCACAATAACTATAGCCAACTGGAGACAGCTTGCTGGCAGAGCTGACTCTGGGTGAGACTTGATGGTCACTGGCTGTGACCTTAAAAGCAAAAAGAATGTAATCCAATCATTCAAACCACATAAAAACAGCTGAAGTTTGTTTGGTAATTTCTTATCTGGCATAGTTAGGCCCCAAACCTCATTTATGTTTTACATAAAATCCACAATGGCTTGCTATGAACATTTAGTGTGAAATTAATGAGAGAATGGGCAAAATCCCCCTCAAGCTCTCAGCAGTCAATTCTCAGCATAGCAAACTCCCTCGAGTTTTTCTTTATTTAGCTCCAACGAAGCACAAATCTCAACTTACATTTTCTACCTGAGCTTTCCATGTGCTTCAAGTTTCTCCACAGTGCAATTTAAGATTTGAGCAAACAGCTTGTAGAGGGGTTTAGAAGCTGCTGAGTGCTGCTGCTCCGGTTAGCAAAGGCTGAGCAGGTGCCCAGATTCAAATCAGCAGGGGGCTGCTAACATGCCTTGCACCATGCAGGTATGTTTTCTTCATTATAGAATATCTAGAGGAGGCAAAAGAACTACTAACTGGAAGAACACACTCCTCTGTAGAAAGAGATAGAGGAAAAGGGAAACACTTTATCCACAGAAGAGAGGGGACCACCATAAAATAATTAGAAAGAGGAAAAAAAACATTGTTTGAGGGAGAAATAAGATAGAATATTACAATCTATCTGCTCCATTTGATCCAGACAAGGGCCTCTGGTGCTATCCAGCTGTTCACTGAGCTATTTGCTTAGGAAGTTGCAAAATTATTGGAAGTAGGTAGTTAGTGACTCTGGCTGTGTTATTAGCTGAGGCTTCCAACCTGCTCCTTCAGTCCCTGGACAGTTTGCTTTGACTGTGCTGGATATAATCTGGTGCAGGACTGGAAGCTCTCTGGGCAGTGACACTAAAGCTTGATGAGACTGGCTTACACCCAAGTTCAGCTGCTGAATGTAGATAGGGACAACTGGTTGGAGCATCTTGACTTTCTCAATATGAACTTCAAGTTGAGCACAGATATCTAAGGCAATACAGAAATCATCCAAAAAGTAGACCTGTTTGTCAAGAATCAGAGCTGACAAGTGTGTTTGGCCTCTATGCAACAAGGCTTCAGCTTAAACAGGATGTCCCATAGCAGCCCTATCTCTATCTCTGTAAACAATGTCATCTTCAAATTCAGTTAGTGTTCTTCTCATGTGTATCTAATTGAAATAATGAACTTGAAAATGGAGCTTTCTCGTTTATTTGTAAGCAGACCCAAAGCAAATCTACACCACTTCATGCCTTTTGCCTGCTGATAAATTGAACTGACTTGAACAGAAACACATTAAACTGCAACATAAGAATATAGGAAAAGAGTAAAAATGGCATGATAATTACTACATATACATCATCAACTCTATTATTATTCTTTCATGTTACTCACAAAACTGAGTAACAGTGTCATTAGTGAAGATGTAACCCTATTTTTATTTTCAACAGTTATTTTACACTCATCTGGACCAGAAGCCAAACAAAGTAACATGGAATTTGAATATTACAGTTGAGATGATTAAAGATTGGAAAGGTACTAAGCACAGATGAATTACAAGTAATCATAAAAATATAAATATTAGATCTTGCATTTAAATGCAAGTGTGGTATTTAAGTAGCCAGTGTTACATAACATCATGACATGACAGAGGACAATATTCCAACTGCTCAGTTCCAGCTATGATTTTGAATCCTAGCATTGAACCTTTTTCTTTCCATGTGCATACTTTCTTGTGGGCAGCTTAGATTTCAGATACGTATCACCATGCCTGAGGAAGGACAATCGTCATGATTCCTCCTCCTCCTGAACTCCATAATAAAAAACTCTAGTGACCACCAAAACTTTTCTGACACAGATTCCCTATGTGACTAAAGCTAACCTTCAAGATCTAGGAATTCAAATAATGTGGGAGAAGTATGAATTTAGCATAAAATACCCAGGTTGTCCAATGTTCAGGGGCTTAAACACACTAGAGTGATCCTTGGAATGCATTAGCAGAGAATTGCATTAGCAGAGCAAGACACAGAGCATTTCTGTGATGGATAGCTCACTCTGGGAAGGAAATCATAACACTTGGTGTGCTTCAACAGCTGGAGCTGCTGGGAAGCTTGAAAATCACTTCCACCTAGTCCACAGTGCTACCATGTAGATTCAGAAATGCAAGAGATTGCTGTTGTTGCATCCTAATGTGCCTTGAATTACTAGAATTCTCCCCCTCTCCCAGCTAACTAAGGCTAAAAAACCACAATGGATTTAATTTCTATAACTTACACATTCATAAGATGTTGTTCAATCTTTTTTTGTTTACAAACTGTGACAGTTACACCACAGGTTGACAGCAATATGATTTTGAGCAGCATGTTAATAGCTAGGAAATCCAAGTATGATTCAGATAATAAAACAACTCTTCTATTTTTTTTTTAAACTGGAAGACATACATTACACTATACAACAAGCAGCCCAACATTGCTGCTTAGAGTTTTTACTACAATGCCAAGTTTTCTCCCTTCCTACAATTGCTTTTTAACCTGAACATTCTATGATGTATATTTGTACATGTGGCTTTACAAGTGCTGAGCTGTAGTTTGTGGATTCATTGCATACATATGTCCTGCATAGGATAGTGATAACAAGCAAGTCAGTAAATCCCAGAAAACTCATTCAAGGAGAGCAACCTATTTGGTTATCCTCTTTCACTAGGTGAACACTAGTTTTCACCTACAAAAAAGCTGAATTTATGTTTAGTTTGGCCATAATGGTCCCAGTGCTCACCTGTGCCAGCTATGTTGCCTTTCTTTATCCTGTCAACTACTTCAGTTACAGCTACCTAATGCTGGGGCAAACTCCAAGGATCCAGCTCCAAATTCACTCCTCGGGAACTGTTGGACTTCCACTGTCTTTAAGATCGTGTCTATCATGTAATTCATTCATCAGTAATGACAACCAACTGATCCTGGCTTTAAATCAGCTAGCTCTGCAGCAGCCAGGAGTGTTGCTATGGTAGCCTTAATGTCAATGCAGGCCACAAGAACTAGCTAAATTCACATATCTAGTGTCCTCTAAACTCCTTGTTGCCAAGGTGACACTGCTGTAAGCACCAGCTAATTTAGCAACCTCTAAAATGGCTCTGTTCAGTGTGGGCTGGCACTAAGACTGCAAAACAGGCTTACCCCTACTGTCTACTGTTTCTTAAATGAGATGGCAGTCTAGAATCAGTATTGAAGTGGCATGTCTCCCTCCAAAAACATCACTCCCAAGGCTTACATTTATACAGATTAGAGTGCAAACAGAAGCACTACCTGAGCACACACAGAAAGTCACTGTTGCTTACTTGCTTCCATCTACCCTTCCCCTAGATTTGCACATTAACAACAACAACAGGCATCACTGCATCTCTTGACAAGTGCCTAAACTCAGCTGATTTCACTGAAACAAGTGTCCAGATTTAATCTGTAGGAAAAGGAGAAAGATTTGTTCTCTTCAAATTCATTTAGGATGCCTGTGTGCTGCATATCTGTCCTCTTTTAGCACAATGTCCTCTTTTAGTTTGATAATAATGATCAAATGCACCAAAATCTTGTCCCAGATCAATGTTTGTAACTTCATCACACAGTAAAGTTATCACTAGCTGATGCTTACAGATTTCTTTGGAAATACATAGTAGGAGATAATAAAGGAGGCGCTTGGAAATCTTCCAATCTCTCTCAATCCCTTCGCAATTTATCAAAAGTAATTTAGCCAAAGGCTTTAATTTTTGTCAGGCTATTTTGCTGAAGTAGTTCATAATTAAATGAACTAAGGCATCTAGCTTTATCAACTTTAAAAACTCTCTTTGGACAACTTTTTACTTCACCGAAAATACAGTTATTTTCTCATCTCACTTCTGGAAAGATGCTTCCCATTGTCTGACATGGGACTTATAGCTATTCACAAAAGCAAGAAAGCACAGGAATTGTGAAGCCCAAGAGATGAGTGCTCTTTCAAGGCTGAAATGTTGCACAAAGACAAATTATTTATTCAGCCACGTAACTCTACTGAAGTCCAGGAATGATACAACTCCTTTCTGCACGATCTAAGACAGCAATAAGGCCAAGTTCTGACAACTGCTTTTCTTTTGTTTGTTTTTAATCAGATAACCTCAAATTCAAGCTTATGACATGTCCCATAAGACACAGAATTTGCCATCAAGTTCACTGCATTATCAAAAATGTCAGACATCCAAGGATGATATCAGGCAAGATCTGCATTCTTTCAGACCATAGACTACAGAGAAAAAAGGGAAGAAATAGAAATAATGCCAGTATTCTTCCTCAGCTCAAGATGATGATAATAATCTCCCATCAAGGTACATTAATAGAAATAATGGCATCAAAGTCACTCAACTATCCCCATTTTTTATTTTCCCAGCATTCACAACATTATCGTCACTGCAGCACAATTACTAGTCATTCCTGAGTGCACAGAGACATTTTGTTTTTTTAACAGGAATTGCGTTTTCCTTGATGCCTTCTAGCAAAGTTTTGAATGCAGCACAGTATATACAGGACTGTACCTGCTTAGGGAGTTAAAGAGCAGCTTATCCTGCTAGAAAAATCTACATGAGTAATGGAGTCTCAGTCCTCCTGATAGATGAGATTGGAGATTGAGATTAAATTACTTTCCTTAAATACCCTAAATTACTCCACTAATAATAGCTTGTAACCAAAAATTTTATTCTCCTGTCTGATTTTTCCTTCCTGTCCATAAAAGATCATGCTACTAATTTTGAGGAAAATAACTCCTGATCTAAATGCTTACAAGAAATATTAAAAAGAAAAAAAAAAAAAAGAAAAAGTGAAACTCTTTTTAAACACTGCTTTTTTGCCATTAGGAGAACCCACTTTAAGAGATGTTCCCAGCAGTATCTATGGGGTAGAAAACACAAGCTCCTTGCAAAAATTCCTCTTCTAGCTGAAGCCCCTTAAAAAATTCTGCGTGAAGAATCACTGCAGAAGTGCTACTTTCATTTCTATATCAAAGAGCGTGGGGGAAAATTAGGTTAATGCTTTTATAAGAGAGTTGGTCAGTATTTGCTGTTCGTATCATAAATGTACTGGTTTCCATTAATCATGCTTCCTCCCCTGCTTGAGCAGCATGGCTATAACTTTGCTGTGCACAGTACACGTAACAAGCATGTAATGTCTTTGGTGAAGGTCACTTCCTTGCTTGTACTGCTCGCTATGCATTTAGATGAAGTACAACTAACGCTTTTGCAGTCAGTCTCATATGAAAAAGAGAAACACATACTTGACCCCAGACTCCTTCCTTGCATTTGGAATAATTATACCTTTCCTTTTTACAGTATCTCTCTCTGATGCCTCTCATTTTCCGGACCATGCACTATTGCAGCATTTCATTTGTGTTCCTCTTGTTGGACAACCATTTCTGCCTCCTTGCCCCAAGACTAAAGCTCAAAAGCAAGAAAACATATTCATTGCTGCCCACATTCATAACCTAAATGCTGCAGACCATAGCCCTAGAACACTAAAACAAATGCAGCAGTATAAAACACATCGGTCTATGCTTCCCACCAAACAATGTGAGATTTCTTTTTCTTTACCAGCACTGGCAGGCAAAAAATTTACTTACAGGGTACATTCTCTGATGAATTCTCAGCGACCAAAAAAACTGCCAACTTTTTGCTTAACTCAAAATCGTTACTGAAGAATCTGCTCTGGATGAGTAGAAAATAAAGAAATGATTTTAATTCATACTCTGCTACTGCTAAGAAGATGGTAAGAGAAGGCTGAATTTTCTCCATACAATTCTCTCTATTTGCAAAGCTACATCCAAGACAGTGAATTCTTTGAGAAAGCCTTACGACATCTAATGATGAAAACTGCTGTAATAAAATGAGCTTTCCTCTTCATCAACAACTATTAGCTTCTTATTTCTTACACAAATAAATATGTACGTAACATTGTGCCTGCTGTTAATCTGTGTGGATAAAACACACAGATCCAGTGTAGCTAACGAGGAGCAATTCCTGAATGCACCACCCTCTGAAACAGAATAGCTTATTCTGAGGGCAGCAGGAAAGCTTATCATATTGAACAATAGCAGAGACAAATGCTTTTTGTGAAGCTTAAATGAAATTCAATATTAAAACTCATTAAAACGAAAACAAACCAACCAGGCAGCTCAAAAGAGTGCCTAACAGAAAAGGGATTCTGACCACTCAGCTAAGCATCATTTTAGTCATGAGGAATTATTTTTGTGAAAAATGCAATACCTCATCATCCAAATAGACAAAATAAAGAAAGATAGTTCCTTCCTTGTAATAAATGAGGGCATATGGACGGGAAAAATGTAAGCAAGGGTATTCAGAGACTCTCACCGGTGCATGAAGGAGATATTAACTGGAGTGGATGAAGCACTTAGCAAACTATGCAACATACTATAGACTTGCAAGGTCAGAAAGAAACCAGTATCTAATAACATAATCCACATTAAATGTACTCAAAGACATATGGCTAAAAGGCCACTTCGTATTCCTTTTCTCCACTACGAAGAATGGATGTGGTTATGATGCCTTTGGTACAGAAACAGAGTTTTTTCTTACTGCAAAATGATCTCTCCTTTAGACAGATGAGAGAGCAAATGCAGAAGTAAATTGGAGCTCAATCAGCATCTGCAATGTTTTACTCAATAGACATAATTGCTATTAAAAAACAGAGTGTCCTAAATTACTTTTGAAATCAACTATGAACTTATAAAACACCAGAACCCTGGATATCTTTAAATTAGCATAAGACTATAAAGCAGTTTCAGAACCTTAGAAACATATTATCACTTTATTTCAATCTCAAAAATGATATTGCTAAACAAGCTGAGCCAGAATTTCTGCCCTGATTTACTTATTTCACCTTCATTTACCCAATACAATAGTAAATCCATGAAAGGAAGGAAGAGCACAAAGGCCCCTTTCTCTTGTGCCATGTAAATACCCATTATCACTATAAAAAAGACATGCTACCTTCTAAGATTTTTATTTTCAGTTGTCCTTAGGTCAATAAGAGCTGTTGGTAGAGACCTTACTTTGCTGTGCACAGCAGGATGAAGACAGGCTTGGCATGAATACCACTTGTTAGGGCCTTGGGAATGTCAGCACCTGGGGACCTTTCTCACTTATCCTCCAATGTAAAACCAGTTCTTTGGCTGTGAATGGAAAACAGCATGAACATGGTCATATTTGTCCTATTCAAGTCTGTTTCGAGTCCTAGTGGTGGCCCAGAGCAAAGACTAAATTGAGATCTCTGCCACTTTCCATAGGTTACATGAATCCACTGCCTGAATG
The DNA here is from genome assembly GCA_032353885.1 of Nothura maculosa. Classification (NCBI taxonomy): domain Eukaryota; kingdom Metazoa; phylum Chordata; class Aves; order Tinamiformes; family Tinamidae; genus Nothura; species Nothura maculosa. The sequence continues at coordinate 472,653 of JAUBOD010000117.1, forward strand.
CTGCATAGAAAATGAGGCACACAAATGTAAATATTGCATCATATAAATAAGTCATAACATAAATAATGGACAATATTTGTCACATTCTTGCCTCTCATAAGGATTGTGATTATGCCACTCTTCCCAGTGAGTATCACCAACTCAAATTCTGCAAGAAATAGAATGTATTTTCTGAATAGAACCAAAAAATCCCTTCCTGTCAGTGAAATGTGAGAGTCCCTACAGCTTGGTCTGACTTTTCAAGTTTGCACTTATTATCCAGCTACATATTCCCCATACAGAGGATAAGTCTTTCCCCTTTAGAAGTGACAAGGATAGAGGAAGAAGTCTATAAATCAATGAGGTACAACGCTTATCTCAATCCAGTCATGTATGGATTAAATAGGACTACTGGAACAAAGATTATCTCATTTTCAAGGTCTTTTCTTATAGTAAATCTAAGCAAACATGAATTAGATTTCCCCATAGTAAAGCTGCAAATAGAGATAGGCTTTTTCATGCTCTCCCTCCTTTGTTCCTTCAAAACATACCTGGATTTTATTATTTAATAGTGTATTTCAGACAACCCAATTGCAAGTGAATATAATTTACCTCCTTTGTTCTATTCTTTCACTAAAGTTTTCTGATGCATAGTATTGTGTCTGCTCCTAAGGTTCTTTTGAAGAGTTCCTTATTGAAGGTACAATGACACAGCAACTGCAATCTGTATTACACGTTGATAGGTCCAGCACAGGTAACCCAGCAAAGCCAGATCATGTATGTATACCTGGCCTATTTTAATTTGGAGATACTGGGCAGAATGAACATCACAAGTAGCTGTACTATCTCAGCCAGATTCAGAGGGTACCCTAAATATTGAACTCAGATAATTACAGGGCAAAATGTGTAAATGCAGCAAGATAGAGCAGAAATATATCCCTTTTGTTTTCTACTTTTTTATTTGCTGTTTAGTGTTGCGTAAATCCTTGTTCCAGCACTGTCACTAAAATGAAGGAGCAGAAACACATGAAAGATTTTACTTTGGGAACAATAATCTGTTTCCCTCCTAAGAAGTGGTGCTTAGATGACATTTAAATTCTGCTGAAGAAAGAATCGCTAATAGCGATGGATTTTGCTGTTCATTCACATTAACTTCTAGGAAAAAAAAAAAGGAATTTTACTTTTAAAGGGAGAGAGGCAACACCGCAAGGGATCAACAAATTGCAGGAAACTGTGCCCGATGCAGAGCTCCTGTAAGAGCAGTGAGGCTTTGGGAAATGGGTGCTGAAGTGCACAGGTCCTAAACTCTACCAATGCTGTTCTAGTGTTAGGAAACTCCTTGCTGATCATCACTCCTTTCTGAGACAGAAAATAAAATGAATTAGAACTTTGGGGGAAAAAAAAAGATAAAAAGATTCCTAGAAAGCAGTGATAGGTGTATAAGCACATAACAGTCAAATTAGAGTATTATTCATTGGGGATAAGTTTCTTTTCTTGCATTTTTATGTGATAATAGCTGAGGAACTAAAGTGATCTTGCTGAAAGATGTCAGTTCCGGTTACATTTATCTTTTTTGAAATGATGAGTCCTGCTCTTCATGAGTTGGTTTATAGTATATGCAAATTATTATATCACACATTTCTAGAAAAAAAAATGTGATGTTTTTCACCATGACATTTAATGTACACAGGTTTTTCTTCTCTAGCAGGTCCCCTTTACATTAGGCTAGCACATTGGTAAAAAGCCATTCTCCTGAAAGAAATCCATAGATACTGTCCTGCTTTTTAGCACTTGGGTGAGATTAAACCAAAGCAAGAAAGCTAATTATGACACAGATTATAATTAATTACCTCAAGAATGCCAAAAGCATCGCGAAGGAACTAATGCTATAAATTCTTACTGTGCTTTGTCAAACTAAGAACTTGCACTAGATGTCATTAAAAAAATCTCTCCCATCCAAGCTACTTAAAGGACATAAAAATATATGCCTCAAAACAATAACAACAGCAAACAATATACCAAATAAACAAATTAACCAAACCATCCAAAAGGCAAAACAGAAAACAAATAAAAAAAAACACACCAAACAAATCAGAATTGGAATTTTCAACTCCAATGAATTTTCAGTTGTAATGTCTTTAACTTATCTTCACATAGCAAAAATGTCTTTAACATCTGCCAGGCAGCAAAAAACAAAAAAAAACCCACAAATATTCAGCAAATGAAGAGCTTTTTGGAGAATCCCAACTCTTAGGAAAGATCATTCATTTTTTTCTGCTGTTTCTGCTTTTCCTCACTCGTATGGCACATGTCACACCACCCACCCAGCTGCAACTTCATCTTTCTGTTTTATTGCACATGCCTTGCAGATGTCTTTCTGCCAACATTTTGACATACATTAACAAGAAGAAGAGAGATAAAAAACCCTTCCTTTTGGCCACATGAGCCAAAGAGAAAAAGAAGACAAAAAAAAAAAAGTATAGCACAAATTTAAAACCACATCTAGGCTGCTGTGATACAGGCATATCTTTTAATGAATCCATGTTTTCTTCATTCATTCCATTCTCCAACAGACTAGTGCTTCAAAAGAAAGAAAAATATTATATACAGTCCCCAAAATTCAAGAAGTCAGACACAGAACAATTAGATCTCTAGCTAAAAAATTTGCATCAATAATGCACATTTGAACAAAAAGAAAAGAACACTCTGCAACTCACTCTGTGACAAAGGAATTTCTCCTTTCTGTGTTATTCGGGGAGAAGCGGGGTACCAGAAATGCAGCAGACCAGACTCATCATGAACACTCTGCCTTCAAATTATGACCAGGATGTCCTCCTTGCTGAGAAAGAGAAGTAGAAAGGACTGACTTGCACAGAGTGTTGATGTGATATGATGTGAAACATCTGTCCCTCTTAAAAGAAAAAAAAAGCCACCGCACATTTAAACACTGAGCTTTGCTTGGAGACAATTGTTTCCTTTAAGGACTTTTAACTCAAGATTTTGTATTCCTGCTGCTCCTGTGACAAAGACATAATCCACTTCCCATCTTAACAGGGCAAGTTTCTCCTGAAAGGATTCACTTAGTTAACTCTCATCCAAGTTACTGGGTTGTGACTGGATTTACTGGTTATAACTGCACTGAGTAGACTGTCTAGCCATAGTAGCATTATCCTCAGGCTAACATTTAATAACAACTTGTCCTTCTGTAAAAGGAACATGTATAACATGCCACCAGCACACAGTTTAGTTTGATGCAAGACCTTTTACAAAGGAAATGGATAGTGAGACCAAGCACATGATGCTTGACTTCTTTTTGTAACTCCTCCTACTATTCAGCAATAACATTTCTTGTGATCCAAAATAAAAAATTCAGAACTCAGTTGGCTGCAGATCATTGAGGTGCATTACTGACTGCAATATGCATTCATGTGCAAGTATGCAATGGTATGTACAGAAATTCAGACAGGTTGTATTTGCAGCCTCTTGCAAGAAAACTATTCTCTACAAGAATACCATGTGAAAAGGGATTTACTTTTCAGACATCACAATTAAACAAAGATTCAAAGGTTTACATATATACGTGGGTGTGTGTGTATCAGTTTTACACCATTATATCAGGAAATGCTCAAGGTTTAATACTCTCAGCAACACAAGATGTTCACTTTATTTATAAGTATAGGATTGTATTCTTTGATTACAGATCTCATGAAACTCCCTGTAAATGAAGCATATTCCATTTCATTAAAAACTTCAGGAGAATGTAATTCTTACTCTAGGTAAAGGCATAAATATTCTAGTAGTTACATATAAATAATTCTAAGTAAGTAGTAGCATGTCAGAGTTTATCAAATTCTCTTCGAAATAACTCAATGACACAGAAAACATTAGATTTGTGTCCTAATATGGACCTACCTTTTCATGATTGACATTTGGGAGACTTTTCAGATTAAAGAACCTTTTATCAAAGCTTGACACAAGGTGCATTTTTGGTTTGTTTTTGTTGTTGTTGTTTGCTTTTTTTTTTGAAAGTCTCACTTGTTCTTGTTACCAGTCTGAATCATTGAATCAATGAAATTAACACCCAGAGGCCTCAACTGGAATCCCTCTTCCCATGCTCTCTTTACCCCCAGCAAGTGATGCACAGCCCCAATAGCTCATGATCAAAATTGCCCAAGCGCTACAGGGCGCCAGCCCCGGCTCTGCTGCTGACCTGACTTCTGGTTAGCACCTCTGCCCCTATCTCGCTCTACCCTCTGGCTGCTAAATGCAATTGAAAAAAAAGTAGCATCACAAATAAAACATACATGAAGATATGCTCTTTCAGGAAAGTTTTCTAGTTTCCAGGGTGCAGAAACAAGTACACATATGAGGACATGTACTGCTCTAGCAACAGTTTGAATGATATATGATCTCCAAAGCATAAAATAGCAGAGAAACAGAAAATTCGCTCAAAATGTATTTGAATGCCTACACTAAACACAGCATTACAGAATAGCTGAACACTAAGAACATCCCTCAACTCAAACTCCATTCCTCTCAGCTTCAGTTACCTAGCGTTATTCTTTACAACCTACTCTTCACAGAATCAGAGAATCTTCAAGGTTGGAAGGGACCTCTAGAGATCATCTGGTCCAACCTTCCCGCTCCAGCAGGCACCTAGAGCATGTGGCAC
>JAUBOD010000117.1:477403-489005 GCA_032353885.1 Nothura maculosa
GCACCCTCACTGGAAAGAAGTTCCCCCTCACCTGCAGGTGGAACCTCCTGTGCTTCAGCTGCACCCATTACCCCTTGGCCTATCACTGGCCTATCACTCTTCCTTGTAGAGAGAGTAAAACCAGCCAAACTGGTGGCAACCCTTGCAGAAGGCATCAACAGGAGTCTTCTGTAGTCATGCTCTCCCTTTACAGTGTTGGCAGACCCCACACAATGGGGCATAAAAACAGTTTTGTAGCTACAGTTCTGCTACCAAAGGCTGGCAAGTGGTGCAATGTGCTTGTGCTGTTGTACAGGACTGCTATGTAATAAGGAGGGAGGGAAAGCTGCATTCACTGGTACAGCAAAACAGAACCACAAATACATAGTAAATTCAACAAATTCAGCAGTTTGTGGTGTAGCAGTAGGGTGTCCTTCGAAGCGAGAAAGAAACATGTTACTGCTGTTTTCAACAACAGAGATTTTCATCTGTATGACACTTGATATTTAGCAAAATCTCATGTCATAATGGAATAAATCTTCCTTCAAGAAGGCGTACTGCTGCATGAGAAATGCAAGCCAAAGGAGGTAATTCCAATTGCTCAGTCCCCCAGAAAAGTCACACCATGTTGCAATCTAGACTCCCATTCAAAACATGAAATAGGAAACAGGAAGACAGAGCTTATAGAAAAGTCCCAGCTTTAATTTTTACCTCCAAAACAACATAGGCAGCCTTAAAGGAACAGAAAATATTACCTAATGTTTTCAGTAAAAGTTATGAGTGTGCACGCCTTGAAAAAGATTGTTGGACAAAGCCTGTTTCCAGTTATATATTTTCCTTTAAAAGGACAATATAGATGATTTCATATAGCTTCCTATGGTAAAGTCATTTAACTTGAAAGAAAAGAGTTAAATATCAGCATTCTAGCATTTTGCTGCAAAATTGATTATTGATTTCTTGCAAATAGCCATGCATTTATATGTAACTGTTCCTTCCTGAAACAGATCATTTTCATTTACTGGGTAGATTACTGTTCCTTAGAAATTAATACAACAATGTCTACTTCTGCAGCAACTGAAATATTCAGAAATGCAACTGAAATGTTTGGCTCTTTCTTTTCTCTGCCTATTGTCTTCCCACTTTGGTGAGGGAAAAAAATGAACAGGGTCTATTGCCACTTCTTTGGGAAAAGTAATTTTGAAAGTTGCTATGCAGTTTTGCAATCCTCAAGGTTAAAATCAAGTTAAAAAAATGAATCAAACTTCCCAATACAATGAAATACTATATTTTTAACAAACAGTATCAAGCAGTCTTTCTGGGTTTTTTGCTTGTTGTTGTTGCTGCTTTTGTCTTTTTTTTGTTTTCTTTTGAACCTTAAAAGATTAATTATTTTCAATTTTCTTCCAAGAAGCATTGGGGCTTCAGAGGAAAAACTGAAATTCTCACATAATCACAGAGCAAGACTGCAAGAAAAAATAAATATCACAGGAATCCCACCAATAGGTTCAAGCAGCATCTGGAGAGCTGTATCTGAGTCAGTGGTTGGTCATTTCATCAGTCTCAGATGTTATTCACACGTTATTCACCTCCTCTCACCTTTGATTCATGTTTTGGCAAACTGATTGTAAAAATGTTCTTTAAATGTTCTTTCCACTTTAGCCAACAGTACAATTTTTCTGGGATGTTACCAAACAAGACCCAAGACTTAATTTTTTTATTTTTTATTTATTTATTTATTTATTTATTTATTTTACACAGTTTGTCATTAGTAAAGATCATTCAGTTAGTGATTAAAGTCTGTTCTTCAGCAGCAATTAAAAAAATAATCCCACTTTTTAATCTCTTTTATCTTCTATTAGTTTGGTTTGCTCCAAAGTGCCATGGAAACTCACCACCTGCATGGTGTGGTACTTGTGAGCATTCACAGAACTAATGGGAAAATTTGACAATTAAGGAGAACCTATGAACCTTGCTGTGTTTTTCTGATCCATGAGTTTTATTAAGTTGTTATTTTTGGCTCATTAAGTAATTAATCTATTCTCCTGTGTTAAGTGAGGAAATGACAAACAATTTATCTACTTTGAGAAGCAAGAATGAAGACTATTTTTAATGGCCAATGAAACCTGACAGCTGGGGATGGCTAACGAAGGGACAAAAAATGCTCATTGGACCCCAGTGACTCAGCAGGCTCCTACGACAAAATATCCCATTCCTCAAGCCAATGGCACCCCAAGTGGACATGCTACTGGTCAGGTTAAGAGTCATATACTCCTAGAACTCAATGTTTACATGGGTTTAGATGGAATGAAAAATGGCACATGTACTAAGGAGAACATGCATCAGCACCTCTGGAGTTAGGCCACCATAAAGCAGCTGATATTTCCCACTGAAAAATAAAGCACTGCAGCTCTATGACTCTTTTGCCAATCAGACATAGTTCGGCTTGGCAAAGGCAGGTGCAATTACTTCCCTGGTGACCAGCATACCCTGAATCCTAGAGCCATTCTACGAGAGGACAGAGTCAAATATGAATTGACCAAATATATCGAGTATAGCAAGGAAATGCAAACGCTTCTTGGCACAATGTCAATCCAGGAGAAAAATTACATTCAAAAGGACTTGGAATATCGCCACGTTCTTATCAATTCTCTCCAGGAGAATTGCAACCTCTGGTTTTAATTTTAATTGCTAGCAGCCTTCCTGCCAACTGTGTGATTTAGGGAACTGAAAATCCAGTTGTGATCACTGAATGTCACATGATGACTGTCTGTGAACATATAGCCTCATCATGAACAGAAAGTCACATACAGCAAACTCCTTTCACCTGGGGAACACAACAAAACACAGTGAAGCCATTTTTACTGTGTGAGGCAGCAGCAAGAATTATTATCATTAAAAAGGATAAGACATTTCTAACAACATAGATGAAATCAGTTTCCTGATTTCATTTATCTATATAGTCCAAGGACTTATTTTTACCAGTCTACTTCCAATACTTGCGGTATTCACAGCAAATTTACTATTTTTGTGTACATATTTCCTACACTGCAATAGTAATGGTTTAATGTAGACAAAGATAAATGCTACCTTATACTGCTTTGATAGCAGGAAGATGATATGAGTGCAATTTGTACCATCTCCAAGGCAAAATAAGCTTGCTACTGCATGAGAGTAAATGAGATGAGCCAACTCAGGCAAAGGGAGGAAGGAAAAAAAAATGGATAGGTCTGATAGGTCTGAAGAATTTGCAATATGCGTATAAGAAGAAATCATGCCTAATGATTTTTCTTTTCCAAGCTCACATCAGTCACATAGACCCAAAATTTGGAAACTGGTGTTTGAAAGAAACAAATAGCAGTAGCTATTTTGGACTTAAAAGAATTTGCAGTACATTTTCAACATTCAATTAATGCCAAATCTATTAAAAAAGATGAACAAATACAAATTTATTCTTTCTAGCTACGAAATATACCACCCAAACCATTGCAAATAAAATGGCAGCATTCATCACCTAAACGAAAAACCAATAATTAGTCAGGTCTGAGTCTGAAGATGCTTTCATTGCTCTCTTCCTTACCCATTTTCTATATTATTGCACAATTGCCTTGTCATTCAGGTTTCCAATGAACATAGATACAATTTAAATCAGCAGAGCTGATTCCTACAATTGCATTTTCCATAATACTGATAAATTACAAAGAAACAATATAAATTAAAACCTGACAGCAAAGGTGCACTACTCCACTTTTATAAAGTCTTTTAGAGTACAATATAACTAATGAGGTATTTTTCTGAAACATAATGCAGATTAAAATGTAGTAGATTGATTTTACTCTCATTTCCTATTTATTGCAAAGTGGTATTTCACAGTGATAAGCAAGGCAAACCTGCCGCAGCACTGTGTTGGGAGAAGAGGTGCACTTCCTTTCACTTAGAAAAGACTCCATTTGGGTCAGAGGAACACAAGTCAAGACAAAGTCTCCTCTTATTGACCTACTGTACATGGATTTTAGGCAAAATGTGTATCCTATTTCTTCAGGACAGAAAAGTGGCACTGCAAACCTTTGCTTCGGTTCCTAGCTCTCCATGAACTTCTTTCACCGATGGAATTGGAATCAGCTGCTTAGATTCCTGATTTCTTCTTGCAATTCCAAACTTCGTTTTTAGCCAGCCTCCCTAAAATATAAAAGTGCTACCCAGCTATGCTGTATATACCTCTCTGCTCATTGTCTTCCTTTTCCCACCCCTTAACAACTTCTGAACTTGTCTATCAATTTAGATCCCATCTTACAGTGCAAGGGTCTCAGAGATGTGATGCTAAACTCCCCCAAAAGCTGCAAAACAACCAAATATAACAAAGAAAGAGCTCCAAATAATTGCTCCCTCAAGGAAAATGGCTCAGCAAAGCTGGACAATAAAGAAACAAAACAGGGCAGATTTATTATGAACTCTTCAGGTTCAGGAAGAGCTCTGATAAAAGTTGCACTCTACAGAAAAAAAAGCAGAAGAAATGAAAATTATTTTCTGTGGTTCACAAATGAGTTGTTCTTTACAGTTTATATATATTTTTATTACTAATGCATTCTTTGAATGTAAATGTAGAAATCTTAATTAATTGGTGTTAACTTCATTACTGCTAATCCATTTCTTTTTTTGAGGTGTCTTCCTGTGTTTTTAATAGATTTACCAAACTGCTTTGTGATTTCAGGAGAGATAGTGTTTATAGAAGACAGATAGAAAGACTGTGCAGCATGCTACCAACACATAATATCAAAGTCACAAGTCATTTATCCTTTTTTATGTAGAAATCTATAAATGGAGACTTGTTTTAAGCAAAAGCTCCTGAGTATTCTCTTTAATCACTCTTTAAAAAGTACATAATGATATGAAAAGACAAAGAAGGAAGCTCTGACTTTCATTCTTCCCCCTCCATGCACAGAACAATGTTAAAATTACACAGCCAAAGCTCTTCAAAGAGGAAGATGCTCCCTCAGTAGGAACTTGTAGCACAGGAGAGCATTCCCTGTCCTCAACCAAAAACAAATCTAAGCCCCAGCATCTCTTTTTAGGTCATCTAAACAGGCTCTGTGAAATCCTAGCCTGTGCAGTGAGAGATATGCTGAACCTCTGACATTTCCACAGGTATACATCAGTGCTCTAAAGATTTGTGTATTTCTATTTCTCTAGAGCAAACACCACATTCTTATTGATTTCAGCTTATCTAAATGAAGATCGAGCGCAGTAACTTTATAATGTCGTCATAGCTTAAAGGCTGGCTGGTGCTCTTACAGACCTTGCTTGCAGTCCCTACAATGAACCTAATCCTCTAAAAATACCTGAAAGTCCTTAAGCCTAAATTAAAATTCAGTAATATCACCAGCTCAAGTATCCTCCTCTCCAGGAACATTCTTGGGTGCAGATTTCTGACATGGCCTAACACTGAAACACAGAAAATGCTAACATCATATTGTTTTCTTCCACCTGTTCTCTTGAATTCTTATGTTTACTTCTGCTTGCCACGCATTTTTATTAAAGTATAGGAATTAAAATTGACTGAAAAAAGTCTAAGCTTGCAAGAAGCAAAGCCAACATATTTCAAAGAGAAATACAGATGGGATAGAGATTTCATTATGCTTGTAAATGGTTTGTGATTGCACTTCTGTTGTTTTTAAGAACAGCAAAGAGTGGAGTGATCTGACAGAAAGATAACCACTGTTTACAATTCTTGATTTTCCGGAAGAAACACTCCATGGAAAAAATGTCTAATATAGTTAAAAAATTTTCTCATCTAGTTACGTGTTCATCATAGAACATATGGAGAATAAAATAATAATAATAATAATATGAACAAACAAAACAATCCCAACAAACTTGGAGTGAGAAGGTTTTTTTTTTTTTCAGTAACTTGGACTTAAATTGGGTTTCCAGGCAAATCTCCTATGGAATGTATTTTGTGATGAGAACACTCTGTGTGATGTTCTTGAGGCAAAAGATCATGATGAGGTGCTCTGAATATCTACATCTATTGTGCTGTCATTTGATCTCTGGCACCTACCAGATGCCTCAAAGAGAGCAGAGTTCTCCTGGAATCCTAATTTAGGAAACAGTCATCTCTGAAAAGTAGTTCACATCATCTTGGAATTCTGGATAGTCTTTTCTGTCTGATTTTTAAAGCACAGGCCAGTACTTCTGCTCGGCATTGTGAGCATTTTGCAGGAGCATATGTCCAGCCTCACAGCAATGGAGAAGACTAAACTACATCTTAGTTCATAGATGCCAAACATTTCAAAAAATTTAGAGTTACTGCAGGTAAGCAGCAGCACCTGCACTACTTTGGGAGGAAATGCAGAGGTGCCCTTCTCTCTGCTTAAGCTCTACAGTTCCATTTTAGTGCATTACTTACTTAAAGGGACTAAGGAAAAAAATGTAAATTTTGCTTTGAAATCTTTCTCACAATGCTGAACAGAGTGATTACATATAGGACACATGTGTGATTCACGAGCTGAAGTGTCATCACATCCATAACAGGGGGTCATTATCAGCAAGGACACAATCCAGCTCTCTCAGAAGTCACTGTCAATGCTTTCATTTGCTGTAGCAAGGGTTGAACCAGAGAACACTCTCCTGGAGTAATATTAACCATAAAAATGCTCAGCTGGCAGTGACTGCTGCACTGCTGCCCAAGTGTTTCTTGATAAGGTTGGGATAATCTCGTGAACCAACTCAAATTCCTGTGAACTAACTCCATATCAGAGCTCTAAGGAAAACCAGAAGAAAAGATTAAGACTTATCTCCAGCTCCTTAATCACCAATACTTCATATAGAAGGAGTGTCAAATGAATGTTTTATCTATAGAGGAAACTGGGTATGGCAAGTAAAGTGGTGACAGGGTTGCCACTGGTTTTACAGCATTTCACTGACTGTGGATGAGAAAGTCAGCAGGATTTGAGGGCATTGCATCCAGCTTCCTTCCCTGTGTGCAAGCTAAGTAGCTACTGGCATTGCAAGGAAATCAAACCAGCTACATCAGCAATGGAGACGCTGCCAACAATCCCACCCAGATACAGCTCCACTTACAGACTTAGATATCTGAGATAGATGTGCCAATCTGGTAGCCTTCTGCCTGGAGGAGATCAGCTCAGGGAACTGCCAGGAGATGCTGTTCTACTTGGCTTGCCACTTCATACATTTTGTCCTTCCATACCTTTGAAGAGAGGAAACCCCTAAATGTGACATATGCCAACACAGGAATGAAAGGACAATAATTCTCTAATTTATTGATAGGGGACCGAGAGTTTTGCTCCATTTTTGCAACTTCAGCATCTAGTCAGAATTTTTTTTGTAACACACCAAAATAACAACCCCTATTTATAAGAGGAAGTAGAGAATGAAGTTTTAAAACAATACTATAAAACAAAACTGTAGGGAATAGGAATTGCAAAGGAAACTGCAAGCCTTAGAGAAAGAGCATCTGTGTTATCCATATTTAGTGCAAGGAAATTCTCTTATCCAAAATGAAGAGTTCCCCAAAGTCCCCAAATAAGAAAACAAAACCCATGAAAGCAAAGAAATATAGACATGGAAATATAATCTCCAAAATAGTGGTTTTGGTTTTTTTTTTCTTTTAACCAGATGAGTAGAATACAACTGAAGAAAGGAACACAGAAAAATTACAATAAAATGAAAAATCACCCAATATTTCATTACAGGATTCATATTTCTTGGCTTTGTACATGAGATTTCTTTTGCAGGACATTAGATTTAAACGGAACCCAAAGGACATGAAATGGTATCTAGCTCATTTTACCACCATTGCTGTTGTGTTACTAATGGTGTGCCAGTAGATAAGATAATTAAAAGAAAGGAGGGAAAAAAAAAAAAAAAAAAAAAAAGGGAAAAAAAAAAAGGAAGGTGTTACATACAAAAAGAAGCCACTAAGTTGGCTGTCTAATTACATGATGGTATAAGCCATATTAGGGGCAAATTCAAGAAGATGCATGTAAACATAATAGGATGCAAAAATGCCAAGAGTATATGATGGTTTGGGATCCTACGTCCACCAGGAGCAAGGCCATGTGCTTCAGAAGGAATCAGAAAACTGCAAGTATTAGTATGCAAAGGAGACTTTTACATGAAAGCTTCTTTTTAGCATCAGAGGTTGGCTGAAGGTTTTGACTTTCTACCTCTTCTGAGATTTTTAATCCTTTCTCAAACAACTGTGACACTAGACACAGAACTAAGTAATCCAATCTGCACGTTTACTTAAAATTACTTTGATCAGAAAATCATAGAAATACAAGGCTGACAGAAACTCCCAGAGATTATCTAAGTCTAGTCCCTTTCACTGAGGAAGACTAAGTCACCATCAGACAGCGTAAGTCTAAGTTGTCTTTGAATTTTCCTGGGTCTATTCCAATAGTTCTCCACTCTTACAGATAGGAAAAAAATGCCAATATCTAAAATAACATTTGTTGCATTTTAAGCTGGCTTCTTTTGCTATAAGCCATGTTTAGAGGAGAAATTAGAATGACATCTCAGGAACAATTCAGGATTTCAGGAACATCATCAGCTACAAAGTTCTCTATCAATTCCAATGGCAGGCCATGACTTAAAAACACATAGAGCATATCAAATAGATAAAGTGAGGCACAGATCAAACACCTATGACTCTATGCTCATGAGTTCCACACACCCTGATCTGACTTTGAGATGAGACTGTAAACTGAAATTTCTGGGCAGAATTTCAAAAATTAAACCAATGTCATTATTTAAATGTTGGCAAAACCTCACTAGAATACAGCTTCACAAGTCCTACTTACTATTTGAAGGACTCTCATAATCATATTTCAACGCTGAAAAAATTCTGCTAATGATATTTACTCAAAATGATAACCTAGAGACATTAAAAATCATTCCCCATTATTGCATAAAATAAAAGCCAGACCACTTGCCAAATGCCTCTTTAAGTAGAGAAGATAAATGTTGGGAAGGAAAGAGCCCTGTAGAGGGGAGAGGACTCTGCTCAAGGTTGCAAGGCAAACTAATGGCAAAATTAAGCCACCAAAACCCTACCACTGCTATCCTCTTGGCACATACTGCTCATACTCAGTGCAGCATAGCAATTTTTGTAACACCAAATGTTATTTAAATTATATAGCTAATTATACACTATCATAGTCCAGTTTCCAGTACTAGCAAATATATCTTCATCTCTCAATGCATACTATTAAGATACAGGAACAAAGACAATTACCTTTTCCTGTGCAGATAAACAGTAAGTAGAGGTTGGGAAGAATCCTCTAAATATATAAAAGCAGGAAAGTTCTCAGTTCAATGGAAACAAAATATTTAGTCTATATAAATAAAAAAAATCCAAGTTATATGATAAAAATAATTTCACACTGAATTTTAGTTCAAACTCATAATAGTCATAAAAATAATCAAACAGAAACAAATAAGGTTTTTAAAGGCATCTAGAACCAGTGCTTGTTCATAGAGAAGATTTACTTCATCGCTGCCATATCAACTTCTGTGCTAAGAGTAATTCTAGATTAAAAAAAAAAAACATTTTGAACTTCCTATTGAAAACTGAGGAATCTAAAGCACTTATATTAAATCCCTTACTGATATCCTAGCTCCCCAGGATTGAAAGCATCATGCTAACTAGCTGGCAAACATCTGCATCCACTAGCTTTGCACTTAATGGGAGGAGAGCATGAGTATTTTAATTACACAAATGCAAATAAGAAAACAATGTTCATCTTTTATCCCAGTCTTTTCAAAACAATAGATCTATCAAGTATGTATTAACACATTGAGAGGAACACCTGAAGTGTATTCCATACAAGAATATTACTTTTCAGGACAGGTATTATACATTTCTTAATAGCATTTTTTCTTTAATATTTAACTGGAACATTTAACATTTGCTTTTTCTATGGCTAGCATCACTTCCTTTCTCAGCACATACTCACCAGGAAACTCACTTTAATAATATTCGCTAAGCCTACAGAAGAAAAATGGTCTGGAATGGCAATAAAAATCAAAAACTCAGAATAAAAATGAAAAATAAAAATCAGAAAGGAAGGTTTCTGCAGCAAAAATTAGAAGGAGTAAAAGTATCTAGAAATATATTTGGGAGAAACCAAAAAATCAAATTAAGCTGAGATTACATATTTATTTAATGTGCCTCTATTACTTTCATCCAAATACAAGGTTTTCTTACACCTCCGGATTTTGTATAAAGCAAAAAATGCAGGCTGAAATGCTTTGAAATCATGAAATGCATTTTAAAACACTGAATTTAAACAAAATGCAATGAATAAATGTAATAGGACATGCCTGAGGAATTACTGCCATATTGATACCAGACACCATCACTAACATGGCACCTGTGGCTGATTCTGCACCTGCCTTCACCAAGTTCCTCCCTTCCCCAGCTTACAAACACCTTCAGGTCTGAAGTACATTTTTGTTTATTGGTCCTGGTAGATAAACTTCTGCTATCCATTATTTCCCCACACAGATGATGGTGTGGAGAAATTTGTAGATATCAGCAACCGTGGGAAAATTCAGGGCTGAGTGTAGATCCTATGCAAAACACCCTCAGGAGATGTGTCAATTTACAAGCCAACATTTGCCAAACCTTCCTGTATTGCCGTCTGTATCTTGCCAAGAGAGATGCCTGGCACATAAAAAGACCGCTTAACAAGCAAATTAAGGTGAAAACTATGTTGAAACAGGAGCTGCTCTATTTGCTACTGATTTTGGTGGGGATGGAAATCCTTGTAACAGCAGCAGAGGAAAAATGAAAATCTGATATTGCTTGTATAGCTAATATATGTAAGAGGCAGCTGCGAATGGTTTTCTTGGTAAGTGCATCTTATCCACAGGTTCACCACTTGTGCAGAATTTATCAGGGTGCCATGCATTTCACTGCACTCAAGTCTCACTTTAAGCATCCCTAGGTGATAAGATTCCATGCAACATGACCTGAAAGAATTCCAGCTACTTCAAGACAGTCTGGAGCTTCCTGTGAAGAGGAGCTGAATTAGCTTGCCCTGTGGTTCATCCGCATGACATTTGGCAATAGGTGAAACCAGGAACAGAAGAGGGAAATACTACAACAGAATGAATCAAGTTTGTAATCCCTCTTTCATTTTCTATTCTCCTATTTCTATTTCCCTGTTCTCTTAATTGCTTTCCTTTGGCACCTCTAGTACCTTTCATACCATTTTCCTTTCACAGCCATTCTACTCTTATCCTTCACAAATGTTATCTGTTCTACAACAGCACCTAGATCTCTCCCTTTGTGATACATACAGTTGAGTCCCTGACTCAACAAGGGCACAAGAGCAGAGAAAGGAGGTTATCGATATGACCTACCCTACTGATATAGCAGGATCAGTGCTGGTCATCCGCAAGCCAACCTCCCCACAACAGCAGCACAGGTAAAAGACACATCTCCAACTCCCAGAGCTTTATATACAGGCTGTCTAATTAACATACAGATGATTTCAATTCTATTTTTTTTCAAAAACACTATCTTAAGATTTTCCAGTTAAAGGCTACAAACATTTCAGGCAATTAAACATTAATCTTACTGTTAATAACAGTTAACGGA
>JAUBOD010000117.1:489105-515342 GCA_032353885.1 Nothura maculosa
AAAAAAAACCACAAAAAGCACAGACTTGTGAGAAGTAAATATGGATCAAGGAGACCATTTATTTCCATGTAAAGCATTCTCACATTCATTGATACTTGCACTATTTCGGCAGCAAGATGATATCCTTGTGAAGTGCAGGCAGTCTGCAACTATTTTTAGTTAATACAGACTGAAGAGCAGAGGAAATGGATACTGTTACTTACCTGTTGATAAATAAGCCAATGTGCCCAAACAAATGAATGACTAATGTGTATCAAATTAAAGCTTATTTGGCTTACAGGCTCCATAGTTGCTCTCTCTGGTAGCAGGCAACTCCAGCCATAAAATATGAAGTGTATTTTAATGAGGCCTCATGGGTGAGAAGTTATTTGGCTCTCAATTCTTTCAACAGATTTTTATCTGTAGACAATAAGCAGCAAAAGATTAATAAAATACAGATCATTTGTATGTCCTGAGCAATACATTTTAAAAACAATCTCAAACTGATCACTTCTATAATATTTGGGAAAATGTAGAGCAAGGCAAGAAACTAGTTTTGCAATTTCCATCTCAGTCAGGATATAAAAAAAACTATTCTTTTTTTTTTTAAATTACATGTAAAGATGCATTAATCTGTGGTCATCCACAATGATCACACTACATGCAACCAGGCAAAATTTCATGCCAGGTAACTAACTGCCCATCATATGCAGCACTGGTGAACATTTGTAATGAAGCATTAAAGCCAACTCATCTCCAGCGGATGTCAGTGGCAATGGACAGCAATGCAACAAAGCAGCAAGACCACATCCACTGCAGGCTTCAAAGCTGCAATCCAAAGCTCAGAAAACCCCCTGAATAAAAACAGGAGTAAAAAATGTTGAAGACTAGGGTCATGTCCAATTTTCTCCTGGGAAATTGAGAGATTTGTTTATGCTGTGAAATTTCCCTCAGAGAAGCAAGGCTTCAAAGTTGTTGTGAAAAAAATACATTATTCTGGGGCTCCCCAAACCATGATTTGACTGCACCATTCAAAGAACTTTATACCTGTACGTACATATGATATATATTTTAATTTATCTGTGGCCTACTTGAAATTCTGTTTCATACAGGTTTCTCAAGTGAATAAACACAATATCATTTCACGTGTTTGGTCTCAGGGATGCTCTTGATTCTGAAAGCCTTGGGAGCCAAGTCCACCCATGTTGTAATCACTCCTGCGAACGGATCCTGACTCCTTTCTGCTCTTTTCCTTGTGAATCCATTTTTCTACAACTAAAGATCACAATCCACACACTTCATCAAACTCAGCATTATTTGGTTTTAGCCTAGTATGATCATTTAACAAAGCTCTTTGCCAACATCAGGAACTGTAACCATCTGGCAAGGCTGCAAGAGCTACCTAAAATCCGGAGATAGCGCAGGACAGCATTTTTGGCACAAAAGCGGTGCTTTCTGGCCTGTGGTGATGCAGGGCCAGATGGGTGTGATGGGCGGCTCTGTGGGCTCAGCTCAGTTCTCCGCTCCCTTCCAGGTCCTGGCTGCCAGCCCCGAGTTCGGTGGACCCGCTCCCATCTCTGTTAACTATCTCATCTCTAGCTCATGGTGAAGCGCCTCCTGACCTCTGAAGCACACAGATAACTGCAGCTTCCTCTGCTCCGCTTTGCTGCCTCAACTTGCTGCCGTAAGCATGAGCCCAGGGACCTTCCCCTTCTCTATGGAGATGCAAAACCCCATGATCAGCTGCGACCTGCAGCTTTCCACACACCCTGTCCATATATTTCCCATGGGAAAGGCAGTTTATTGCCTGCACTTTAGGTAGTCAAAGCACACTGAATTCGTGAATAATGCTTTACCTTGGCAAAACATGCAGATGACAGTAATGCTATAACATTAGTTACTTGGAGATTATATATCTGAGATCAAAAGCAGGCACTCTAAGGCTTCTGTATTGTCATTGAAGGGGAGTTCTTATTCTGTATGCTGCTTAAGATACAAAGCATAAAAAAAATCCATTTAGGCAATTTTATTAAAGGATGGAAAATCCAAAATTATAATAGAACCTTAACTCTGCTATGTCATCCAATCTTGCTAAATTCCAAGCTATTTATAAATTGAGGTAGGTAAGGAAGCCCATGTAAAACAACAGCTAGGGAAGAGAACCATAAGGTTATTAATATTTATAACAGCAAACTGAAATGTATTAGAAGGGTTTTTTTTAAAAAAAAATCCACTGTTATTACACAGGTGCAGAATATTTTATAGAAAAGATTATGATATGGAGTCAGTCAGTTCTCTACCTGCTGCACATGAAGTATTTGTTCAGCTAAATTAATTTGCAGATCAAAAAAGTGCAAATCCATGGGTTGGCTGTTTATCTTATGCTGTCCATCATCTTAAAACAGCTGAATCATTGTGGGGTTGTTTTTTGACTATAAAGAAAAAACTGTAAAATGTATTATTGTCCTGTTGAAAGTTAACCCTGTGAAAGAGGAAGCCAAGGCTCAGTTTATTTTGTGGTGCTTTTACTTTATCGTGTGGGTGGACTCCGTAAGTAAGAAGTCTGATTAAACTGAACAACACTCATGGCACTGTCTTGCTTCAGGCTTTCAGCCAAGTTCTTCCCTCCTATAAACATTCCCAAGCAGTCCAGTGTCAGCACACGTGCGCATAGCTCTGACAGGGCATGGTTGTGCTTCAAACGTTGCTGCTACTTGTGCTTTTCCTCTCATATAGATATATATATATATACATACATACATACATACATATAGTTTCATGGAGTTGGAAGGAATATCTGATAAACTCCTTTCAACTTTATGTTTGAAAAACTTAAAAGCTATAAAAGCTTTTTGTCTTCTATTTATTACATTCAAACCTGCTTGGATGCCGCCTTGTGTCCTAGGCTCTGGGTGTCCTTGCTGGAGGGGGGACTAGATGATCTGCAGAGGTCCCTTCCAAACTCAACCATTCTGTGATTCTGTGACTATACAAAAATAATTAGGCTAATTATTTTTTTATTGACACCAGCAAATTTGCTTTTGGCTCAATTATCTGATTATTGAATTGATTTTGAAACAGAACCAGGTATTGTGTTGATTTCACCTTTGAATGATACTTATTTTTTTTCTGTTTGGTCAGTCAGTCCATGTAGGAAAGTGTTCTGATGCCAACTATTAGCATTAATGGTTTCCAATTATTAACCTCTTGACTCTAATCACTTTCAGAGGGATTGCATTGGGAAAAACTTCACTCCAAAAACCAACACAGAAACCACTGGGAGATCCATGGCAAACACTTGTGTGTTCATGGGACTGACTTTTCAGGAAGGAAATACTAGATTTTAGAAAAAAGTAAAGAATAAAACCCAAGGCAACAGAAATTACATCTGCTTTTAGTTGGTGACCAGCCTTTTTACCATCTAGGCTCATTGTCCACATTAACAGAGCTCTTCCCAAAATTTAAATGTCCTAAATTGACAAATTAGACTGCTTACATAAATCAACATCTTATATACATAGAGACTATTAAAATAGTTAAATAAATAGTTAAAAATAGTTTAAAAATAGTTAAGTAATAGTTAAAAAATAGTTAAATCATGCTATTATTCTCAGATTCTTTTATTATATTCTGTAATCTAATAGTTCAATTACATGATGGTCCAGGTACTAAAATGTTTTCTTCTTTCTTTTAAGCTTCAACTCTGGATTTCGTTGTATTGGAATCCCTTAAATCTAAAAGAAATCTTGCAGGAATTACTAATTACTAGTTAGTACACAATTTCAGTGGCCACAAGTTGGCCTTTACGTTTGGTAATATAAACACTTCAGTGTAAAAAAATAGCATTGATTTTTAAATGCTTTTCAATTATTTTAACATTATTAGCACAGCACAATTTCAGTTCATGTTTTCCTTTTAGAGAACTGTTCCTACAAGCACTCTTATACTGCTTTAAATGTCATTTCCATTACAATAATTTTCACTTGATTTCAACTTCCATATACATAAATTCATTGCGGGAATAAAAGCTGACTGTCAGTGCTTCCACATTTTCATTTCAACTTTTTAATGAATAGCTCAATAAATATGTAGATGCCTGGCATATTATTTACACTTAGAGGAAACAAACCAATCCTACTTGAACTCCAGTCTTGTATTTAAAACTTATTCAGTTGTATGGGAAAACTCCTCATATAGAGCAATGACAATTATGGCTGCTTAACCAATGTACTGATGAAAATTGTTCCCTTCGGCATTTCGGTGCAAAACCACTTGTATCTGATTACTAAAATAGTTCATGATGTGTTGCATTTCAAATCAATAATTATAGGTAAGATCCAAGTTTTGAGAGAAATAAATTATCTTGATGTTGCTGAAAATAATGACATCAAGGTGGTCATGACTAAGGAAAATTTATGAGGATTCCAGTTATTAAACATCACTGTATAAAATACAGCTAAGTGGAACATACAACTGTCATTCTCTAATAGTTTGACCTGTTATATACCTAGGATGTCTATATATACTGGTGAAAATAGACTGAAATTTTCATCTGCTCTGAAAAAGAAAATGCCATGAAAGGCAAAATCTCACCTCATGCTTAAGTACAACCTAGATAGCTGAATTTCATAGCTAAGGATATTCACATCCCATTCATTCAGTCAGAGCTTGTTGTCCAGATAACATGACATTCAAGACTGAACATTCACAGCTCTCTGAGAACACAATGTTTTATTCTATACACATAAAAATATGTATCCTTTCTTAGTTGCACATGCAATTAAAATAGTATTTTCAAAAAAATAAAAAAAAATTACATACAGCCTGATACTTTGAAGGGCAACTAAAATCTATAATGCCTCTGAAAAGCTTAGAGATTGTCAAGCCATTTACCTTACTCATGAAAATCATCACACTTGTGCAACAAGTATATTACATAAGACGTATTAGCATCCATTGTCAAATTAGCCCTAAGCTGTTAAGGACCTCTATTTGTATTTATTAACAGTAACAGCCTTCTCACCATAAGTCACATTACCTCGTATTAAGAGTTTCTGCACGAACACAGGTCATACCCTTTGCTATGTTAACATTTGTTGCCAGTTTTATTGGTAGTTTTATGGGTGCTGTTTCAAAAGCTGGGTACACTTCTGTTTTTTTAAGGGATCGTGTTTTTACATGGTAATGCACTTGCTGGAATAACTTGTATTCTAAAAATGGGAATTTATTCAATGTGATTTATGCCAGTCTGATGTGACTGATGGAGGCTCTAATGACAAGTAATATTTCATATGATGCAGTGTATTCCTTATAAACACAGTGCACGTTGCCTACATATTCTGTACTGTCAAAAGTGCAAAATAAAATTTGCTAGACTTGTCAGTGAAGAATGAAATAAAAATCCTCAGTGATGGCAGCTCAAATATTCTATTCAGTAAGTAAGCATTACTTATTTGGGAGCTATTTAGCAACACTCGTGCAGAGCATCAACAGGAATTACACTTTGAAGTTACTCGTTAGCTGCACAGCAGGATATACAAAGAGAGAGGCTCATCAGCAAAGCGTAACAGGGATGTAAATAGCTAAATATCCTTAAGCATTCAGTCTGCAGTGCTCCCCTTCTTTATTGATCAATAACTACTTTCCATATGCAGTAGTAGTTAAGAATTGGCAAGAGCTACACCTTCATTTATAAATGTTTCACTCTTCTTCATTATGCAGCTAAGGAACTCAGTAAGAGATGGCAACTTTGAGACCACGAGCCCAAACACTTGCTATGATCCTCAGAGAAGGTTATTCAACATTATATGATCTTTCAAGACTTGAATGAGATGGGTTTTTTCCCTCCCCTTAATAGACAATTGTCTTGATTATGGTTTTGCTTGAGGAATCCTATCAGTACATATATGATAGACATCTTCATGAGTAATATAATGTGAGTAGGGAATTTTAAATGACATGCTCAGATAGCAGATACAAAATAATCAAATGGAACTTAATCTTACTCATGGTAGATAAATATTGGAATTAATTGCTTCAACAAGTGGTGAAGATATTAACAGTTTACCCAGGTTCAAAGAGTGATTAGACAAATCAACGGAAGAAAAATTCCACAAGGATCTATTAAACCCCAAGATAACACATGTGGATTAGAAAGTTTCTATCAGGCTCCTATTTAGCCCAAGGAAGATGGATAAGATGATACATGAGACCTTACAAGGCAGGGAAAAAAATGGTAGGGGTAAAAATCTATGCAAAATATTTTATCAAAAGAAATCAAGAAAATAAAATCAGAGGCATCATAATAACAGAAAACATCTTTGGAGAAACTCATGTCTATGAAACACAGGAAAATATACTCAATGTATTTTAACAGAGAGACATATTAGGACTTAGTTTGTGTCCGTTTAAAAGATGATCACCTATGTGGGAAAAGGTTCCTTTTTCCCTGAGGAAAGTTCTGAACATTATTCTAAAAGATTCCACCCCTAGATAATGACACAAGGTAATCACTGCCTTAATTTGCTGTGCTTTGAATTGTGAATGCAGCAACGCTATAATGAAGTATAGATTACTTAATTTAATTTTATGAGTAGTTATAGTTGAAAGCCACCAAAATTTAAGAGAAAGCTGTCTAAGGAATAAATCATTTTATTAATCCCTACTCATTTGAGCTAGACCACTGGGTTTTCTAGGAAATGCTACAATCTGTGTTTATCCGTCCATGAAGGTTATCTGAACGTTCTCTCAGATGAATAAGCTACAGTAGTCAGTGAAAACAAAATATCACCTCCTTAAAGCCTTAAGCTATTAAAGGCAATGGACTCTTCCCACTGCAATTCAGTGCATTAAGAGCTGACATCTAAATGACCTTTTGTTGGGATTTGCTCTTTTTTTAAGCACACCACCCTTATACTGTACAACAGATAGCACAGCACAAGTGTTTTGACACATCTAAATAATAAACTTCGATCTGGATACCAGAATCCCTCTCCTCTTTTAAATATAAAAGAGAACTCTTTCTCCTTTGTGCTTATAAAAGCAACGACAACCAATGTGCATGAGGATAAGCACCACTGTCCTCTCAGTATTTACCAGTAGTGTTCTGCTCTTCTACAGCCAGGTACTAGAATATTACGGTAGTTTATGAATATATATTAATTTGAATATATAAGATTCTCCTCCATCTCACAAGCAAAACACATGGTCAGTGATATGCCTTTATTGGCTATCAAGAATATATATATATATATATATATATATATATATATTCCCCCGCTAAGATTTGCGTTAGATGGGTGCAACTGTGTTTTGGGGACTGCCAAAAGGGAAGATGGGCAGCAGGACTACTACTGTGTCACCATAGTAGTAGATACTGTAGTCACTGTGTCAGTGTAACAAGGAGGACAGATCTCAAAGAGGAATGTAATGAAAACCAAAGGACAGAGATGTCCAGTCATCCTGATCTTTGATTTGCTTCATGACTTCATCAGCAAAAGCCATTCTATGTCAGAAAGGAACCATCATCTTTTCACTGCAGGTTAAAGAACAAGGCAGACTAGACATTTCTGATGACAACTATGCCGTACCTCTTTTTTAGCATTATTTAGTATGTTTTACCTGTGGTTTGCTTCCCCCCAGCTCCTGCTTTTGCCCCTCTTGACCTATCAGCTATGCTTTTCTCTCTGCAACTAGCAAGTCAATCTTGTAATCCAGTAGTTACAATTGTGGGATCAGAGAATCACAGAACTCAGAATGGTTAAGGTTGGAAGGGACCTCTAGAGATCATCTAGTCCAACCTTCCTGCTCAAGCAGGCACACCTAGAGCATGTGGCACAGGGTGGCATCCAGGTGGGTTTTGAAGACCTCCAGAGATGGAGACTCCACAACCTCTTATACTGAGGAGCCCAGAACTACACACAGTATTCCAGGCCCAGAGCTGAGCAGAGAGGCAGGATCCCCTCCCTTGACTGCTGGCAACATCCTGCAGCATCCACGCAGGTGACCATCCCACTGGCCCTCTTGGTCCTGAGGGCACACTATCGACTCATGGTTAACTTGGTGTCAACCAGGACTCCCAGGTCCCTCTCTGCGGAGCTGCTCTCCAGTAGGACAACCCCCAATCTGTACTGATTCCTGGGGTTATTTCTCCACAGGTGCAGAGTCCTCCTCATGAGGTTCCTCTCTGCCCAACTCTCCAGCTTGTCCAGGTCCCTCTGGATGGCAGCACATCCCTCTGCAGTGTCAGCCACTCCACCCAGCTTGGTATCATCTGCAAACTTTCTCAGGGTGCACTCAGTACCCTCATCCAGGTCATTGATGAACAAGTTGAACAGCACCGGGCCCAGCACTGACCCATGGGGGACACCACTGGCCACAGGCCTCCAACTGGAATCAGCCTCATTTATGACCACCCTCTGAGCTCTGCCATCAAGCCAGTTCTCGATCCACCGCACCGTGTACTCGTCTAGTCCACTCTCTCGGAGCTTCTGTGTGAGGATAGTATGGGAGACGGTCTCGAAAGCCTTGCTGGAGTCAAGGCAGACAACATCCACGGCTCTCCCCTCATCCAGCCAGCCATATCCCATCATAGAAGGCTATCAAGTTCATCAGACATGACTTCCCCTTGATGAATCCATTGGATTAAACCATGTAGTCTCATCCTTCAGGCGACTGTTTCTATGTAAGCCCCATCACATCACAGATGCACTCAAGATCTTTTATTGACTCCATTTTGGTCAGGAGCCACTAAGGTTACAAAAATCTTTGTTACTTCTGGCTTGTTCTTTAGCTTAAAGAAGCTACCAAAGTGCCTTAATTACTCACTTGGAATAGTGTATCTAGGCAAGTTAATCATTTCTCCTCTGCTACGTACCTGCTGTTTGTAGGTACTCATTAGCAGATTTCACAGAACAATTTACAGCTCCTGGATTGTCCAGGAAATGGTTGACATTATTAATCACTTGCATTTGAGAGGAATGATTTAGGACCAAAAATAGTATGGTACATTTCCTGTTCACAGATTATTTCACAAGAGCACTATAAAAAGAGGGCAATCCAAATGAACCGTGGAAGTTAGCTTCCTTTATTTATTTTTTTAAATGGACAAAACTGTTCAAGTAAATGCATTTTTGATGGGAATTATTTTTTGTTTTCACTTAACATTTAAGATATTGATTGAAAAATAACAGTATTGTTATTTTTGAAATAAAAAAAAAATCCAAGTTATAACTTGGTTGAAAAGTCCAAGTTATTTTCTAAGGAAAACGTAGTCTCATTGAAAACAGAAGACAAGCTACCTACTGACAATCAAATTACTGTGCTATTAAAGAAACAATCGAGAAGGGATTTGGGCAAATTATTGCACATGCTTTCCCTTATATTATACATCTTTTTAGGCACCTACTTCCGATCACTCTCAAAAGACAGGACCCAACTAGGCCAATGTTTGGGTTCATTCAGCACACTCAACACCATCCTGATGGCCAGTTTCCCATCTTATATAACCTTCCTCCACAGTGTCTGTGCTGATAATTTTTAGTCCTTACATGAACAAAAAAAAAAGTCTCCACACAATTAATAATCAATAAACTAGTAAAACCCTCTTTTTATCTCCCAGAGCTCTATGAAACCAAATAAACAGGATGATGTGGGGTTACAAAGAACTGGGATTCTGCATATGCTATACATTAGTGAAACTATATCATATAACCCACATCTGAGGGGGTGGTCATGCCCTTAAAGAGAGGGTGATGTTCATATAAAATACCAAAATGGAGAAAGATTAATCAGTGGCATGACATGAATGCAGATGAATGTTAATTAGTAACATTGATAAACACTTTAGAAAACTTCTAAAAGTCTATAGGGAGCACAACTGCATAGTAAACCTGCATGCTGGGTATCACACTTGTGTGTTAGAGACGACACTCAAGATCACTACAATGTTTAGGTGATACACCTTCACTTTGTAGTGGTTCCTGCAGGTACCCATACCATGTAACAACAGGAAAAGAGAGGGAAAAAAGGGAGAAGAATAGTCCTATTCTTCCACTTTGCATATATATGTTTTGCAGGCTGAGAATTAAGCAGCCTCACATGGGTCTCCTGAAAGGTAGAGTGCAATGGCAGGGATGATCCCTGCAAAGATAATACAGTTACATATTCTAGTGGCCTGTGTCAGGTCCAGACACATACACTCATTGAAATTAAAGTCATTCATCACATCGATATAACTCTGTCACTTAGATCAGAGAAAAAAAATCTTTATATCTTCCTGGAAAAGGCAACAAGGCAAAACAGATAAAGCATTACGCAGAGAAATCTGTAGGAGGCTAATATATCTTACCTTTCCAGTCCAGGTTTCCATATGTATGGAAAAGGCAATTTTTGTGGCTGTAGGTATGCATGTAATTACCAGCAAGAGGCTGTCATCATACTTCTTAGAGCAAAGACTGTTAATATTCCAGTAGTTTTTAAAGTGGAAAGAATGTTTATATTTTACTGCATTTCCAATGATCTGCATATATTACAGTCAGCATCGTAGCCAAGGAAAGCTCAATTTGAAATACACTACCCCGTGGCGAATGACTGCTTGTTAAAAGCAGAAAAGTTACCACCCCACCTGAGTGACATGATAATCCATATCCTTAATTGTTTTGCTCCACATATTAAACACAGGGTGACAAGTACTTTAAAAACAGCTTTGGGTTTACTCCCTGGGGTGCTAATCTCCTCTTCATGAAGATCAGGCAGGCCACAGGCCGCTCTATCCATCACCTAACAGCCAATAAGTGTTGTTCATCCTTCATATTCAGACGATATTCTAGACATTTCAACACCCTGCCTGTGAGCAATCTGCTCACCCTCCTCCTCACTCGGCAGCAGCAGAAAGCAATATGCAAAATTTTCATAGAAGACATCTAAGTTCCATCAATGCATGATGCACTTTTTGACGGATTTTACTCCTCTCAGAAATCTCCATTTCTGTTCACATGTGCATGCGAGATATGCCAGCTTAGATGCCTCTGCATCAGCAGTACTGCAAAACAGATTACGTTACTTGATCACTATTGTAGGAATGATATATGTAAATGCTGCATGGCTGTGCTCACATTACAGATAGAAACCATAATCACTAGCTGACCATTTTTCACTGAAAGTCCCACTTTTTAATTAGAAAAGACAGTATGTATTTTGGGAAAGATAATTTTATATGTAGCTGATATATCTAAGGAAATACTCATTTCCTGTGCCCAACCCAAACAATGCAATCAACACAAAAGAAACTTGGTCTAACTAAATCCAATGGAAAAATCATTGCACTTGAAGAGGGAAGAAAAATAATGTCTTCTGTATTGTGAATGAAATCTTGTTAAGATTTATCCAAAGTGTTTACATTCAGGAACTAGATAAGTGATTCATATTCACAGAGCTCATGATTCAGATGCATCACTGTACCGGGATGATGGTAACGTAAATGGCACAAAGGTTTAAAGAACCTTATTCAAATGCAAGTTACACACTTTGGCATTTTAAGCAGCTCACAGACATGCTACTGGGAGCTCTCTAATTGACACAAATAGAATGTAGACAGCCAAGAAACATCTGTGCTTATGAAAGTCTCCTCTTTTCTGTGAGTCCTCCATAAAACATCTTTCAGGACATGTTTACAGTGCAAGACACACAAGGAAGCTTTGATTTTTAAGGTCCTGACATTCATATGTTAGAGATGTATTCACATTCTTAATCTGATTTCAGGCATAGGGTAACATTGCAAGTATTCAGTATCGAAACAGCAATCTCCAGCCTTTATGTCATGTACAGTCTTAGTAATAAGTAGTTCCAGTCATACCTGTTTCTCATCTAAAGCACATTTAGTATTTTTAAATTTTCTCCTGTTATAATTTTGATATAGATTTACCTGTGAATTCAAAGGTTTTAAAGAGTCTTTTTATCAGTCTCTACAATACTTCTTTATGGAAAAAGTAGACTAGTAGATTTTTTTCAACAAGAAATATAATTTCCTTTTTATTTGACAAGAAAAATATAAGCCAATCTAAAAATATCACAATTTTTATCATTGCAAGTAACTTAATAGCCAGAAAGAGAAAAATGTATGGGTGACATCTATGAAAATGATGCTGAATATTAAAGGTCCCTGCTTCTAACCTGAGGTATAATATATTGGTTTCAGATGAGTCTATAACCGTAGGCATATTGCTTTGTACTTTGTCCCTGAAAGTTAACTTGTTTGTATTGTTAGCTTTGAAAGTAAGACTTAAATAAAGCAGTTAAACAAGATATCTTTTATTTCTCAGATCAGGAACATCTAAATTGCTTGTTTAGTGGGTCACAGACAAAGAGTCATCTCACAATAACAAAGGAAAATCAGGCTTCTGTTAGAACTCGGTAGCTTTGGTGAGATGTGAGTCTTCCTGCAATCTCTTTGGGATCTGTATCTTGGCTGGTAAGCAGCTGATACTTTATTGGCTGTGTCATCTGAAGCGTTCCTGCGTGTGCTTTCCTCCTTTTCAATATTTATGCATTTATTTCTTCTTTAAAACTTGGGATATTTCTATCAATGAATGTTGTGGCACTGCAGACATATGGTTAGAGAATTGATGCTCCTTTACATAACTCAGGGAATTAGTCAGTCAGCAGGCACTAGTTAGTAGGGCAGTAGTGCACTGACACCCTTCTGGGAACATCCTGAATGCTCCAAGGGGATCCAGAAGACTGATGCTGTCAACAGTACCAAGAACTGACTGTTTTCCTGTTAATTCCCAGAAATGCAGCAATTGGAGGAGGCCAAACGCAAGTAGAGAGATCACCATTCAGCTCCTGCAAAGAAGGGACCATCAAGAAGAGAACTCCTCTTGTGCAAAGCTTGAGGGAGACACTGTGAACATGCCGAAGATGTCTAGTTCTCACCAACTTGCCAGGCCATTAAAAGACACATCTGCCACAGTCCTCCTTCAGAATGAGGTTGTTTGACATGTGTTCCTCAAAACCATTAGTGAGCAAAAGGGCCTACCCACCTTTGTACTGTGACACACGAGATATTCAGATATTCCTCAGTATTGTCCTTTACCAGACAGCAATTAATAGTGATGTGTCACAGTCCAAATTTCAGAAACATCCTGCCAAAGCAAACATTGAAGCATGACCATCATTTCTCCTTATACCACTAGCAAGGACCTTTGCAGAAATACTTACCTCAAAGATGTTCAGTTTGTATCAGTCCTTTCTCATTCCAGCTTTTGAACACATCTGAAGGGGGCCATAAAGAGATTTTTTTGACCTTTCTGACAGGTGAGATGGTGCCAAATAACTCACAAGCCATTCCAAGCAGGCCAGGAGACTTGGGCACCTTGGAGTTCAGCTCTCGTTAGCAGATCGCTGTGGCTCTAATTAAAATGTAAATGGATTTTAAGCATATAGCCTTTGGTAAAGCAAATGCAACAAATGACTAAGCATTGTTTCACTCATAGTAACAGTTTACCAAAGGGGAACATTTTGTTTGCATTTAATGAAAGGGAGGAACAATTTTATACCACAAATTTTTGAGAGACTTCATAAGCAAATGCCAGCATATGACAGACTCCTTGTGTGATGCAGAGATTACTAAGACACATTTTTAATGTCAAGTGCCATGATCTCTGTAGTATGGAAAAATGGAATTTCTAATGAGGTGCACATCACCCCCTTCTGAGGGCATTACTGCCATTAACTGCGTTTCAATAAAACCCCACAGAATAGTAATAATCACATTGCTTCACTAGGAAGTGATTTCCAAATCTGGATACTCAGATTTAGGTCGAAGGCCCACAACATTCCCATTAATATCAGAAACTCCTCACAATATGATTTTTGTGTTGCTTATGGCTGTGCACTTCCTGTCCAACTTCAACTCCAACAGGGAGTATAATTTTAATAGACATTAACTTTGGTGGAATAGCTGTTCTGTAAATGCTTCTGCACCTATGAGGATGAAGAAAGCAGTGAGAACACCAATACACAGCTATTAGGAAGGGTTATAAAGTTTGGAATAGTGAAATGCTACAAGCTTTCAAAGCAATAGCAGCCTGACACACTGTGAATAGCAGATACTTGCAGTCCCCAGATTACATGCTGTTAGACTAGATCAGCAGTAGTGCAGGACAGGGAAGAGCGCTATATAGATGCTTTTCTATGATAAAAGCACTACAGAAGCTTGCCCCAAAGGATTAACCAACATAAAACATACACAAACACACCCACAAAGAGGTATAAAACTATGGCTTTATAGTACAAAAAATGGCTAACACAAATATTAGAACTTTTTTAAAGCTGCCACACAAAGGCACAGCAGCCAATCTACCTCTTTTGCAAGACACAGCCAAAACTGCACGAGTCTGAATTTGTCTCATACCCTGAGTAAGTCCCTATGGAAGCAGATGCACAACATTTATTTGTTCTTGGAAAGTGCTAGCTATATGCAATCTCCCACTTCTACTAGATAAGGTGCAAAAATACAGCATGTATTTCAAAACACTCCAAAGTTTGTTTCCAGCACAAGGATATCTCTAGCTTATGGTCCTCCTTCAGTGCCTGTTTTTACCTTCTCTGACAGCAGAGTACTTGATTGGTGATGTCAAGCAAGCAGCAGAATTTACCTGCTTTCTGCACCAGTGGCGCTCTCTCTCTTGAGGGCTGGATGAATGAAGACTCCATCAACCTGCAAATATGAAGGCGTAGAGGATGACCAATAATGCATCACCTAAGAGCCAGGAGCAGCATTTATTAGCAGCTGGAAAAGAGTTTTGCCTTATTGCAGCAGTAATAAAGTCTACAGGATTAGACCTCTGCAAGGCTCCTGTGCCAAGCTCCAGAGCCAAAGTTCTCTCATACATATGTGTCAATGAACACAATGTAAAGCACATTTTTCTCTCAAAAAGCTTGAGGTACAGCAGCCTGCAGATAGGGAGCTCCTCATAAACTGCTAATGTGTGGCACAAATGCCAGCTGCCCAATAGTGCTTGAAACAGCCAATGTCCTTAGACCTACACCCGGCAAACAGGCTGGCAAAGAAATTAAGACTGATCCAAGGCCTTCACTCTATTCGAATTGATGGCTTGAAACACATCAATCCTAGGACTTGTTAACATATGGTTAACTATCCATGTGGCACTAAAATCCATCACCTTCAAAGGGACTTGACTGAGAGCGCGGCCCTGCTGCTGGATGTCTCTGTTTAGAGGGTATCAGTCATGGAAGCAATCAATGCAGCAGCTTCCACCTGCAAGAAAACTTCACAGAAAAGTTTATTCATAACCACTCTCTGGCTACTAACTTCCTCTCTAACTGGATTGTAAAAAGATGAAGGAGAAGCATCTGTTCATAACACATAAATTCTGGATGGAGAATCGGCAAGAGTTCAGAAAGCAAATGTCATTCTTCGCTATGGAAAGCAACTAGAAGCTTCAAATGAAATTTGTGCCTGGCTGAAGCAGCAGTCATCCTCCAGCTGCTCTTAGCACAGCCTGGGGATTTCATGCTCAATGTCACAAGGAAGCTTCCAGTATGAGGAACATTGAGAGGCCACAAAGGGCAGGAAAAGCTGCTGTTCTGATGACACAGTCTTAGGAAGAAGCATAGAAATGCATAGGAATTCTCCTTCCAGTGACCATAGAATAAAGTCTCAAGATGAGCATGGAGAGAAATTCCAAGGCTTCAAGGCCTAAAGAGATGACTTCCTGCATCCAGAATCAACAGATTTTTTTTCCCTCCCTCTTCTATATTTTATCACTTGGTCTGGTCCCTTCTTAATAAACCACAACCCTGTGTTGCAGCTCCAGTACTGACCTCAACCAGGCTCTCCCTGCACTGGGACTTCTGTTTTAACACCATTTAACACCTCTCAGCCTCTAAAGGAGTGAATGATGGTCTGTCCCAGCCCTTGCTACCATTAGCAGCCCTCACAGACAGACACGACTTAATGCTCTGTGTCACAATCCAAAGATGAATTCTTTTTAGTGTAAAAAATAAAACAAAACAAAAAAAAAACAACTAAGATTCCTTAAGTTTTCCCAGCCTTTTAAAAGTCTCCCATAAAAATACCAGTCCTACACACTCAGGTGCCTTTCAAGGTGAATTTAGATAACACAGCATCTTTCATCACCTACTGATGATTTTCATAGCTTTTGCACTACAAGGAATTTCTTTGGCCTTCCCTAGGAGGTCTCTAACAACACTGCTTTTCCTCTGCAGCCAAATATGCTTTATCAAAACACATGCACAATTGCGTATTCTGAAACACTTTGCTGGATGTGTTACTCCATGGGTATACATTACCGCTCTCTTCTGCTCTGAAAAGGCTTTATTTGCACCTCACGTGTGTAGAAAGAGGAAAACAGAATTTTAGCGCATGCCCATGAGTATTTGGCTGTAGAAGTAGCTGTAAAAGCTCTCTAGGCACAAAAAGCAGAGGTCAATTTGAGGGAAAGACTGAATAATACAAGAAAGGAGGGACTAGATATAGATGTCTCTTTAGATCCTTGTTGCTCTGCCTTCATCACTCAAAATAGAAGACAGAAAATGCCCAGAACATGTCCAAAATTCAACACTTGCTGCCAGTACCGAGCATCGGCACTGAGCTCCAGTGCATAGAGCAGAGCCTAGGCCTAGGTAAAGGGCAAGAACTGGGCAGGGAATCCAGCAAACCAAACAGGGCAGAGGGCCTGACCCTTACAACTGCAGATGCTCTCATTGCTTTCCCTCCCTCCTTTAATTTTCAAAAAGTTCACAGGAACATTTACTCCCACCTCTGCACATAACCACCGACTTTCATAAAGAACAAGATTCCCACAAGGCCTCATAAAAGTTATTTTCGGTGTTACAGCTCTACTTCAAAGGGCAAAAAAAAAGCCATTTTGCAATAACCTTACTGCCACAGAGTGCTTACAGCTAGGGGCATTCATGGGGAATAATCCATAACAGAAAAGATCCCTTTGGGATTATCTGTCCAATTGCCACGGATAAAACAAAGCAGAAAATAAAGTCCTGGATGCTTATCTGTACATTAAGCTACCTACATCCACAGCATCAAAAACCAAGGAAGAAAGCAAAGGAAATAAAAAGGATGGGCTAATTAGATAGCAATATCTGAAGCACTTTAAGTTTTTATTTGCTTTCCATCACATCTGTTAGCATTTATTTTTTCTTTTTAGCTCAAGGTAGTA
This sequence comes from Nothura maculosa, assembly GCA_032353885.1. Classification (NCBI taxonomy): domain Eukaryota; kingdom Metazoa; phylum Chordata; class Aves; order Tinamiformes; family Tinamidae; genus Nothura; species Nothura maculosa. The sequence continues at coordinate 506,307 of JAUBOD010000117.1, forward strand.
TTACCCTATGTATTTCACATGTGTGTGCCATAGATAGAGATCCTTTGAACTCCCTGTTAATTTGGCATGTGCAAATGCATCATTTTTAAAAACATCAGAGCGATGCGGCCCATGCTAAATCCTATAGTTCTAACAGTCTCAAACAAATGGGCTTGTGTATCCCTAAAGAGAAAGATCGTGCCATTTTACATACATCTTATGCATTTTTAAAGGAGGTAGGTATCTAAAGACCTACATGGCTAAACCACGCATCTTCAAAAGCTAGATCTACAGGCGGTAAAAGCAATTAAAGCAACATGACATTTCTTCCTGTCAGCTGGCAATTTCTTCAGAACCACCTTCAATCCCATCTTCACATAGCCTGGATATTATGTCTATTGTGACTATTTTAGGAGGCATTTATTTTTTAAAAGAAGATGTTAGTACCTATATATATAATATAAGATATACTACCTATCTATATAATACCTATAGGAAGAAGCAGGAAAATAAATGGAATATATGGAAAGACGTGATATGCACATTTTCCCCAACACAGAAATATTTATATTTCATATATTGGAGATCTATTTCATTGCTTCCTTGTAAAAAGGCAATCTCAGAGAGATACCTTGCACAGTTCGTTGCTTAAATGAAAGAGGATTGTTTTCCATTTTTGAAGACTTGCAGTAAGAGTACAAAATACTATGTTTTTAATTTAGACTCCTAATTTTAGTCAGTTTATGTGCATTTTCTAAGCGGCTTCAGTTAAGAAGATTTCTTGCTCCTGTTCTATTCTTATTTTTTCTTAAAATTAATAACCTAGATTGGAAGTATTTATCCCTTAGCACCTTACATCTAAGAGCATTCAACTCTTCTTATAAAGGAAGAAAATTTATATAAGAAGCTAACATGTCACAGAAAAAGAACTTTTGATCAAAGTCATACACCACAGATGAGTTTCTCAAGTATTCTTGACCAAAAAACAAATCTCCTACTTCAAGAATTCCTGTTCTAGCCTCTTTTATCTGCACTCTCTTTCATCATCTCTTTCTTTCCTTTTTGGTGGGGGTTCCGTAAGAGTACAAAAATCCTTACCACTTTATTAAATATGTAATTTTTAAAGATTAGTACAACGCCCTTAGCACTTTTTTTCTTCTCCCTCCTTCTCTTACACTGAAAGTAGGATGCTTTCTACTTTTTTCTTTTTCCCTGGCAATAAAAGTTTTCAAAGTGAAAACATAGATTCTGAAATTTTGCTCCAATTTCAATATGAGCTTTCTTACATAATCCAGAAAGAAACAGAGGAAAATACAACCAGAATGAAAAAAATACTGTGCTGAGGAATTTTCTTCTTCATATCTTACTGGTGTGATGGATGGGGAATAGACAACCTCCCTTGATCTCACAGACAAATCAATGCACTACAGCAGATGCCACAGCCTAGGTCACTCCTAAGCAAAATCTATAGGTTCTTTTTCAGTCATGGACATGAGTGGTAAAGTTGAGAATGAGGTGAATGGGAATTGTTTGTTTTCTCAGCCCAGAGTTTGTAGTCTAGAATCTGTATGAAGTAAATCATGGCAAAGGCATTCTTAAAATAGCAGTTGTTTGACAAATGAAATTTACACATTGATCAGAGCCTGGGGATTGTATTAAGGTGTATAAGAGGCATTATAATTAACTTAATCCATAGTATGTTAGTTTCTATATGAGGTGATTATTACAAAAATACAAAAGGATTATAGATGCTCAAAGACTCTTAGATCTTCTTTTGGCATATAAAGTGCAAGTATGATTTGGCCAAGATTATTCTGTAGAATCAAAGACCTCAAGACAAAAATATACCAATATACATACATGCCTGTACTCTTTTTTCTCATTATTACTGATTTCCCATTTCATTTTAAATATTTTTTCTTTCTGATTTGCTTATATGTGCATAGTACACTTTGTTGACCAAAAGACAGATTGATTATTTAAAAGGTATTGAGTTTTGCTTAAGGCAAAAATCATTTTAAAAGGTCTAATGGATAAATTAGTTGGTAGGTTTTGGTTATATGCAATCTGTAACAAGAGTTTCCACTTTTTCTTGGTGAAAAGGAAAAAAAAAAGTGACATCTTCAATTATTTTTAGTGCTCATCATGTAATGACTTGTTTTCAAGATTCAACCCATGCCATTTTCCTGTGGGAAAGAAGGGAGCACTTGTTAAGTATCCAGAAATTTGTTTCTGGGACATTTTAAAATAGAAGTTTTCTTAAAACTTTGACTACATCCCATTAGGATGAACCACAAACAATGACTATTATTTCCTTTCCAGCAAAGACACAGCACCACAAGATAAGCCCCAGGGCTTAAGCGTATCATGTGCAGAACAAAGCAGTATGAAGCTAGACAAGTTGCTCTGCTATCCCTGGAGATGCCAGATCACACATAACACACAGCATTTTTCATCAGACTTCAAAGCATTTTAAGTGTCAGTGAAATTTTACGTGAATGTAAAGTGATGCACAGCAAAGCAGAAAGGACTCACACAAGGTCATCAAGCAGGATGGTGACAAACCTGGGAGAAGGGTTCAAGCTTCTCAAACTTCTACTCTCCTCTTTTTTTGGAGTGTCTGGAATGTCCTCTTATCCTCTCTAGCCCTTTGGGAAGAAAACAGGTAATGGGAATCTTCCTCCTATCTTCTACTTGCCACATATGGTTCTGGCAAAAAGTAATTACAAAAGCTGAAGCAAGAATAATTAGTGGCACCCAAAAAACATGTTAGAAGTGTAATGATTACACTTCCTGAGTGAGTCTTTTTCCAATCACCAGTGCCCTTGGTGAGCTACTCTGAATGCCTTCTAGGTACCTGAATGCTTCCTAACCACCTGCAGTAGAGCTTCATGTGAATTATCACAACAGCTGGGGAAAGCAAAAGGCAGAAGGACCAATTACACAGAAAATAGGCATGTGAATAAGGGCAGCCTCTGACAGAGCCTAAGGTTTGCTAAGAGCAATTAGTTCCATTTTCCTAAAGTGGCTCCCAGGCTGCAAAATTTTAGTAAACGCAGTTTGGTGTTAATGGTGCTAATGATGACTTCTGCACTCAAAACTATTCTTTTGCACTTAGTGGGTGCATCTAGGACCAGAAATATCAAAATGCTTTCAGATAATCTACAACAGAAAATACACAGAAGTTATTCCAGAGTTTAAATGAAGACGTAATAATTCCAATAGAACTATTAGCACAACTTTGCTTTTGGCATCATTCTTAATCATGTTAGCTATAAATTGTTGTTTTACAATTCATGGCGATTAAGAGGTGATTAGAGCTTAATAACTGCAAGGCTTTTATTCAATCGGCTAAACATTTTCAACAGACTTTAGCTTAATGCTTGGATTAAGAAGAATGAAGAAAGATGGTATTAAATGTACTTAAGAAATTTGGGTAATATAACTACCATTGCTGCCTTAAGAGACCAGAAAACTGTGGAACATAATGGAAGAGAATGGGATTTACTTTAAAAAAAAAGAAAGAAAAAAAGAAAAGTAAAAAGGCAAAAAAAAACCCCTCATCACTATCTAGCTTAACCTTTCTGAACACATGAATAAACAACATCTAAAAGACTACATGTAATGATCTGTTGAGGCCTATTATAGAAGTATGTTTGTAGCGGTTGGTAAATGAAGACTGCCAAAAACCAGTTAATTTCACAGTCTGCCTGACTACAGCATTCAAAACAAGAAAATAAGTTAGAGAAGCCTTCAAAACTCATCTGAGCTCACCAAGCTAAGTCAATTATTCCAAATTATCATCAGCAGAGCCTTTATGCCTCTAAGACTGTCATCAGTCTATGGTCTTTCCAAAAGTTTTGGCTTTTTTAAGGGAAAAAAAAAAACCCATGTAGCCTGAAAACAATATTTCAAGGGTACATCTAGCAGGCTACAAAAATACAAGAATTGAAAATTGTAGTTTTTTTTATGAAATAAGCTCAATTACACCTTTACTGGTGTAATTTAGGAATTACAACTGCTTGCCTTGTCCCCTAAAGGGATGAGGAGCCTTCATTAGTTATGTGCAGCCAAGAGGCTGTTGCTTATTATTTCTCATTGGTTAATGTCAGAAAAAATCTCTAAGAACATGGTAAAAAAAACTCAAGGAGCTCTACAAGCTGCAAACGACTGCAGTCTGCTAAAAATACTCTCCTAATGGAAGCTAGCATTTCTGTCAGGACCTGATCCAATTCTCCATGAAGCAATTCCCATGGGCATTAAATCAAGGTATCTATGAACATTTCGAATAAAGGTTAAAAAGGGAGAATTTCAATCAAGAGAGTAAGACTGTGGTGTGTTGGGTGTATACCATATTTATACATTTACCTTAGGACTGTTCAAAGAGGATTTTTCTTCTCTTGAAGACTTCAGGAAGGAAAAAAAAATCATAAGCACACTAAAAATAAAATATCAATCACTATTTTCTATATGGAAGGACATTATCACCACCCCAAATGATAAACGACTTCCCCTGAAACTCCTTCCTGCAGAGTTACAAGTGAGCAACTTACTTGCTGTAATACTGCATTTAGAAACTTCAAGATAGCACAGGCTTTGAATAGAAAAATATTTACCATTTGTCTATAACAGTGTGCCTTGTATTTTAAATGTGAGAAGAGGATGCCAAATAGGACACAGGATCTTCTGAAGCCATTGATGACCAAATAACTCTGTCCTTCTTGGCCTGTTCCTTCAGAATTTAAGCACCAAGACTAGTATATTGTCTTAAAACTTCATGCCACTTTTCCACCTGGAAGATACAATCCTGCCCTGTGAACTTTTGTTTTTAATGATAGCATTTCTTCTTGCCTTTCTCCTTCATTGGGAGTTAAAACTGTTTAGTAACATCTCAGGCTGCCTGTAACATCTCTTTTTAATTTAATTACAATATCAAATTATTGCAGCTCTCAGAAGACACCAGAAACTGACCTAAAAATAACCCTGTTGCAAAAGAGAAAAATTTGAGAGGCCAGCAATATTCTAAAAGAGTGTTTGCAGCAGCATCACTAGCACCATTACTGTTTGTACATCAGCTAGAGACTGCACTGCTGCGGTCAGCAAGTAACAGGGGTAACGTTAAAATCTGGGAATTCCCTAACATGAAATGGAAAACTGAAAGAAAAATGACAGGATCAAGATTGTGAGCCAAGCCAAAATCATTTGTCTGGTGTCTGTCTAAATCCTGCTTGGTGTCCAAGCAGATCCCTCTGTGTGTGGAGCTCAGGCTGCTTCTGCGCTCAGGGGTAGGACCTGTAGAACAAGGCACCATCTCCAAGCTTCAGGACATTCGGGTTTGCAACCCTCTTTCTTCAACTCAGAGCTGCAACCGACTCTAACAAAAAACAAGCATTAAAAATGCAATATTAAATGAAACTGACATTAAATAAAACTGTCTATCAAAGGAAGCTGTGCTGCATTGGTGGTGAAGACAAACTCCAAGTCCAAACTTATACTTTAAAAAACATCAGAATTCCAGCAAATTAACAAAGATCAGAAGAATGCTGCACAAAGGGAAGGAAGATTCTGCATCGACTCTAGGAAAATCACAAACTCACCCTTAAAAAGTGCTCTTAACAAGTATGATATATGTCATTCCAAGCCTCCTGTAAGACTTTTCATATTTATGACTTTTAGTGCTATTCCTTACAGTGTTGAGATGTCACTAAGCAGAAAAACTAGGAACCAAAAGTGTTTTGAAGGTTATTTTCAAAGTTGTGTTTAATCAAAAAAAGTCTGAAATGGCAGAAGAGAAAACAATGGTAAATTCTCTAAAAGCTATCAAGCATTTTTCTTTTTGCACCGCAATTTTTTTTTCTTTTTGGCAATATTTCTTTCATGTTAGGTTAAGAGAATTTAAGTAGAAGATATCTATATAGAGGATATGTAAAAGTACAATTAATGTAACAAGGCTTATGATAAGGTTCCATGTCTCAAACTACGATACATCGAATAAATGCCTGTTATTCCAGCCTCATTTTTTATTCTGTGGAAAGTTGTGGCTTCATTAATCATGCTCAAGTGCAGCAATTATTTTTCAAATGTTTCCTGTGCAATAAAATTGTTTTTACAGTTCATGATATTTCCTTCTTACATTCAATCTATTTTTTTTAATCACCACAGCCACGGCCTTTGCTCACAATTGCAAACAGTCTAATAATTTCTCAGTCACAGCACAGTCATCACTTGTGTCATAGCGTATTGAACTTATTTCCAAATAATTGCATCATACTGAGCCTCCCATTATAGTGTACCCATGGTCTCATCTGAATTGCCTGCACTTGAGATATTCTCAATAACTTTAGTTTTTGCAACCATTCTGCAACCATTCAAGGCAACATCAAGGCTTTTGCCTCACCTGCATGCAGAGCCTTTGCTCCTCATCTCATAAAACTACGAAAGAAAATTGTGTCCACTCAATCCACCACCACGCAGAGCTGGCATGATGACATGCTGGAGATACTAATAACAGTATTTTACTTTGCTGGAAAATGACAGATATTAGGTGATCCTCAAGACACACCTTGCACTTTGACACAAGGAGTCCTTCCTCCCAGGCTGCTCCCCCAGGTTTTGCTCTTTTTTGTTCATATTCATGTAATAAAATGATAAGAGGCGACATAGAGAACTACCACAAAACTGGAGGTCTAAACTGAACAGCACCTCCGTGTCAGAAGAAATGAGACACTCTCACAGCTGCATAAGGGTGTGCTAACAGGGTAGGGGAATTCAGATGAGTCCAGCAATGGCCTGCAATATAACTCAGCTCAAGAGGCAACAGGAGAGTCCCAGAGCCTTGAAAGGCTGCAAAACAGCGTCTTCTTGCCACGTTTCCCAATAAGCCCAGAAACAAAAGAAATGAGTTAAACTCACTTAGGTTCACCTACAGGCCCATGAAGCTTCATGATAAAAATGGAATTCCCAGCAAATAAATTCATATTTTGAAGTCTGGTAATTCCTAAGGAAGCTTCAGTTAGGTTCTTTGATCACCACTGCCACTCCACCACTAGCCTGGCTAAACTCATCTGGTTAAAACAAACATACCACAGGTTACAAATTTTGTTATAAAACAAATATACCACAGAGACCAGCACATGGCAACAGCACCAAGAATATGAAAGTATCAGTGCTGTGTAAAAATAAATGCACTAGTTGTTAAATGCACCTGAAGAAACAAGATTTAACGATGAACCAACCACCAAAAGGTCTGACATGACTTAAAAACATTAAAGAGACCCAAAGGAAAGTATGTTGAAGACTATATGAATGCTACTTGTGTTCTATATCACAACTCCCTCCTTCCCTGCTCCAATAGCTCTGCTGTATGTCTTTTTTTTTCACTGTAGAAGTACACATTGCCAAAGAAATCAGAATTCACAACTGCAGCTTGACTTACGAAGCTACAGCAGCGGTTTGGAACATTGTATTTGTGACATTATTCCCAAGGCCATTGACCCAGGAGCCTCTGCTGCCATTTTTTTTGTGCTTATCTACTTTTCAGAGTGTGGATTAAGCCAAGTTCTTCATCTTCTGTGACCAAAGTGCAATAAAAAGCAACAACTGAGTTTAAAATATTTATTAGAAGCAGAGAAAATGAGAAGAGAAAAGCAACCAAGGGAAAAGGAGCAGCAAGAGAGCATCGGACAAGGTTACTTTAACTGCCAATTAATGTTCAAAAATAACCTCAACAACAGGTGCAAACATGACAGTCTTGAAAAAGAAAGAGGCTGCAGCATTAATAAATGCAGGGTATGACCTGCTGCACCTAGCAAGGAATTTTTTCCCCTGCATTCCATATATCGAACAATATATTTACCTCACTTCCCTCAAACGGACCCCAAACATCCAAGGCAAAGGGGCAAAGGTCAAAGGACCGAGCGGCAGCCAAGTGACGGCCAAGCCAACATGAGCCAAGTGAAAGCTACTCGCTTGCCCACTCATGGGCTACCAAAAGTACCAAAAATGACAGACATATCCACTCTCCTGCATGGCTGGATCTCTGCCGCTGCTCCGGTGGACTACACTGAAATGACCCATGCACCTTGGCATCTCTGCAGGCCAAACTGCTGCAGAAAGAGAGCAGGAAGAACCCGATTCCCCCAACGCCAAACCCTTACATGCTTTTCTTGAAATTTGAGTTTCTTTTAATTAAATATGCTTTCCCCTATATAACCTGATTAATTATACGCCTTTCTCCATCCTCCCCCTATAAGCATCGTGTGTTTGAACGCTAGGTTTAATCAGAGCTTTATCTAATGAGCCATAAACACTGTCTTTTATAATATATCAGCTTCTGCCTTTGGGCTTCTCTTACCCAACACAAACTTGTCCCATTGATCTCCCCCTTCACAGTTTACAGCTTTCTTGCAATGTTTCCGTAATGCTTCCCTATTTTCAATAGCTAACAGTCATATTTATAATTAAACTTATCATTTAAAACATGCTTCAAGTTCCACTTTGTTAAAATCTATTTTTTCTAACACATTTAAAGAGTAAAATTTCTTAAGTAAGTAGTATATACTTGTGCTGAACTTGAAAACAAGAAATAAACTTGGAACATGAGAAAAAAAAATCCCTGTACTTCAGACAAGCATCAGGCAATTCTGGAGCTGTATATTATTTTTTGTGTTAATAAATGTTTCACAAGTACTTTTTTCCACCTAACGATACAGCAGAATTTTCAACCTGCTGCCCCAAACACATGTCTCTCTGGAACTGGTATGTGAATCTTGCCCGAGGGCTCTGATTCTCTCTTTATAGTATGACAGTATTGAAGAGAATATCAATAGCTTATTAGAGAGCTTTAAGTTGCACAGTGTGTATATAAGTTGCCATTAAAGACAAAGAGGTTAATGACATTTAATCTGTGTTTATGAGGTTGTTGTTGCTTGGCAGACAGAAAATTTCTTGCCTAAGGAGCTTACTGAGAACAAGCAAGCACATGGAGGCACATGGAGGCGATGGCAACAATAAAGAAGAATGTGCTCTGTCTGAAACTATTCCAGGCATCTGAAATGC
>JAUBOD010000117.1:516959-528315 GCA_032353885.1 Nothura maculosa
TTTTGCACACAGGAGACCAGGTAAGCCTGTAATTTTGGTTACTAGTACAACTGGAAATGAAAATATGACAGCAGTCAGGAAAATTGAATTCCCCAATGGTCCACGTAGGGATAACTGGTTATTCAAATACAGCTTTGCTATTTCTTTGAGGGCAAAGGGAGGATGTGTGAGAATGCACTAAACAGGTTGCTGCTGTTTGTAGTAAGCAATGTGGTAGTTGAGAGCTAAGAGTACAAATTTCCGAAGCAAATAGGACCAGAAACTTATACTCCTGCGTATCACCTCCCATATATTCTGAGTTAGATTTCGTAGATACAATAGAAACAATGGACCTTCTAGTCTAAGACCTTACTTTTTGCTGAGTTTCAAGAATCCATACATCTAATCCTGTGCTAACCATACTGCCTTGCTAGGCAATGCAGTAAGCACCCAGGGCATATATATATTCCGTGCTGACTGTAATCCAGCACGGTTATGCTTTTAAGTAGATGTACAGTAAGGTGAAGGGCCTATTAAATTCAGAGTTACTGCACCGAGGTTTGGACCTGTGCTACCACTGTAAAGAACACAGGGAATTGAAATGATCTCTCTCTTCTCTTTCTCTCCCTCTCTTCTCTTTCTTTTTTTTTTTTTTTTGGTTGAGAAAATTGCTTACCTTTTAAAGGTGAAATCACTATTTAAAAGTATTGATATTTAAGGAAAAAAAAACCCTTTTAATCTATAACACCAAAATTTCAATAGCAATTCAAATACCCTTACTCTTGCTCTTTGCACAAGCATCCCTAAACATTTGTGATTCTCACTATTTCAGAGGTCCCCAAGTCACAGCTTGAGCTTATAAAACTGTCTGCGAGACCTTTCTGGAAAATTTAAGGCGGAGGCTAACGAAGCTGGCAGTATCTCAGCAGCTGCTCAGCACCTCTCAGGCAGGACTCGATGACAAAGAAAGAGAATTTCCTGACAAAACTACGGCTGCCACAGTGAAATTCCACTGCACCTAAAACATTTCTATTTCAACAGCACCTATGGATTGCTTGGCTCAAAAGGAAGAAAGCCACTGTAAAAGATAAAATAAGGCTGGACTGGGTGGAAGCCAACTTCAAGTTCTTTATTTGGAATGATTTAGACGATGAAAAGTCCTGCTGTACCGCAGCCCCAGCATCCTCTTCCAAGTCAATGCTTAAATCCGCATCTCTCCTATCCACAGGCAGTTTTTCCAGCCTCAGCTAACCACCATTTTCACAGCAAGGCATCAAAAAAAAAAAAAAAAAAACAGAATCCAGTTTTGTGTGAACAGAAACAGGACTTTAAACCTGCAGCAAACACTGCAAAGCTGCAGAATAAATTGCCCTTCTTGGGCGAGCCATATCCCATCATGCCAGCTTTCCAGGGAAAATGGGAGTCGTCCCAGATCCAGGGCTCTGCTTTGCACCTTGCGGGGGACAGGTAAGCAAGGAGCCCATGCTCGACCTGACTGTAGCACATCCAGGATGTGACATTGCCTGCCAAGGGTGAAGAGAAAAAGGGTACAATGGGCACTATAAATAGAGAACCGTGACGGTGCACATGGTTATTTGGATCCTTGGGACCCTGAGATAAGGGGAAATGGGTGTTAGTTGAAATACAGAAAGTTCCATCTCCACATGAGGAAGAACTTCTTTCCTGTGAGGGTGCCTGAGCACAGGTTGCCCAGCGAGGCTGTGTAGTCTCCTCTGGAGATCTTCCAGCCCCACCTGGATGTGACCAGGTGCCCCATGCTCTGGTTGCCACCCCTGGAGCAGAGGTTGGACTAGATGATCTCTAGAGGTCCCCGTCAACCTCGACCATTCTGAGATTCTGTGATCCAAACAGCTACAAGCTCCCAAGAAGGCCGCCTAAAGTATTCCCTCTAACACAGCAATGTTAGCATTAATCTGCCCACAACATCTCGCTGTTCGGGTTTCTCTTAAATCATAGGCAAAACATAAGGACAGAAGAGGCAGATACATCGATTCCTATCCTCACAGGTCCCTTTGGGCACCAATAAACCCTTCAATTTTACAAATAACTAGTCCCAGCAGTACCCCAGGCTCTGCTCAGAGCAAGAGCCATCCTCCCCAATGAATGAATATAGGCCATACCTGTAAATTAGTTCCTAAAGTAATGGAGGACCTAAATGCATATATTCATTCCTATTCCCAGACCACGTAATTGTCTTGAAATCTTCAGATAATAGCACAAAGATGCATTCCCGAATTACGTTGCCTTTGCAAGGAAGAATATGCTCAAAATAGACAATGATTACATATAGTTTTAAAGAGGCCTTGCACTCTGCTGAGTCAGTGTTGGCTGCAAACAAACTGTCCTTGAGGATTTTGATTGTTCCATAAACTATCGCTATGACTTACAGTAACACTGCGCACTTTCCCTGCCATTAAATGAAATGATACATTGCATACTGCATGAAAAATGATGAAAAACTGGCTTGGGTTGGAGGAAGATGCTGGTACAAGTCTGGAAAATTGAGCAATCTTGAAAATCCATAGTAACAAATGGATTGTCTAAATTGAGCAACAGAGAATGCATCTGAGCTAAAGACTCACACTGAGATAAAAGTCCCTTCTTCATATAGGAAACAAAACACCCCAAAATCACACGTTATCAAGAACTTGCAGCTCTTTACTCTTCCAAAGTAAAAACTGGATCAAAATTTAAAAAATGGTTGTAAATACTGCTTTGATTAAAAAAGCCGAAGTTTGAGTCCAAATGACTAACCATTTATGAATATTCAAGGAATGCATTTTTGTGGGAAGACAAAAATTAAGACATAAAAACGCTAATGAATTTCAACAACTGGAGTTTCCACAATCTTGTAGTATCTTTGTTCCTGAGGATAAATATAGAATTTGGAAACCACTTATGTCCCTTGTAAGGCTCACCTTGAGAGCTTAAATGACTTGTACATTAATGGCTGCATAGAAAGGAATGTACATCCATAAGAAGGTATACATAATACCTGCATGTAAACCTCTGAAGGAGTAAATGAATCATTTAAATAGTTGTGCATTACGAAACAGATTATTTTTAGACCATAGGGTTAAAATACAGAAGAAGAAGAAAAAAAGATATGAATTATCTGGTGAAATATATATATATATATATATTTGGATAAATTAGACACATCCAAGTTGAGAGGAGCTGAGAAATTCACCTGCCATGGTACACAAGGAAGTAGCTAATGCAATCTCTTGCATTAATGATTATTTTTCAGAATTTTTTGAGGAGGTAAAGAGAAGCTGTAAACAACTGGCAAAGGACAAACTTCTTAAATACTTCCAAGAAGGAAAGGGCCTTGAAAATTATAGATCAGTCAGGTCTACCTTCAATGTTCAGAAAGATACTAGAAAAAAGCACTTAGGAGTCTATTTGAAGGCACCTACAGGATAATAAAGGTGATAAAAAGCAGTCAACATGGATCCTTCAAGAACAAATCACACCAAAATGATCCAATTTCCTTTCATGACAAGATAATGGGCCTAGCAGATAAGGGGAAGGCATTAGAGACGATCTGTCTCCACTTCAGTAAAGCACTTGATGCTGTCCCTTGGGACATTCACAAGAGTAAACCAGGAAATTTAGTTAAGATTAAGACAAAAGAAGATGGGTGCAAAACTCCACATAAGTGTAGTAATCAACAGTCACTGCTGACTGAAAAAGCATTTTAAGCAGAGTTTAAAGACTTCCAGAGGAGTCGATCCTGGATCCAGTCCTACACATATTTTCAATTATGACTTGAGTGATAGGCTAGAGAAAACATTTAAAGAGCTCACTGACACAAACTGAGAGGGATTGTAACCGAGTAACAAATTAGAAGCCCAAATAGTCAAAAATAATCAGTTATAGTAATTTTACAATCCAAAATGATTCATTTTCACTGGGAGGATGCCCGAAACATTATTTTGCAACATTATTTTTCATCATAACATTTGAGAATGTAAGGCTGGCCTGACTCTAAGGACTGGTAAGAGTATACATGAAATGTTCCACTTTTTCCTTAAATGTTCACTTTGAATATAGTATATTTTGTTCCATATTACATCTTTCCATTGTCTTGAGGATTCAAGGTACAAACACCTTTCACTCTGTGACTCATTTTAGCAAAATCATAGACTGAAATATTTTTTTTTCTGAAGTTCTATATTTACTGTAAGGAGTTGTTTGAGCTCTCTTTCTATTCAAAGGACAGAAGCAATTCATCCTCATTTACTTCCCTGGAATGAATAATTAGTTGATCTCTGTGAAATGCTTTCAAAGCTGCATAAAAGTGCTAAATATTATTATTAGCATAACTCATGCTGGTTAAGACATAGAGAAGACACTGTTGAATATATCTTATCAAGCCAAACTGTTATGCCTTGCAGTAAAAAACCTGGCAGGCTTAAAGGGAGCTGCAATAGAGGAAAGGAGAAGCTGAGCAAGTGCTAAAAATGGAAACCTTTAGGAAGTGAAGAGAGACATCAACACAGAAGTGACAGCTTGTCAGGACAGGAGGAGAAAAATAGGCATGACCCAGTCAGCAAGACAACCACACCTCCAAGCCAAAGACAGCTCAGCTGGAAACAGATCAAAACCTTTAACAAATGCTCCGAGTAATCTCAGTCATTCAAGCTGGGATTCCCTAAACCCACAATCTTTAGCTATTTGTAGCAGGTAAGTCTCAATCAAAGCTTGGAATTCACAGAATTGCAGAGATTCCTATAGAATTGGGGGGGTGGGAAGGTGCCCACCCACCTTTAGGGACTAAACCTAAATAAATAAATAAACCCAGTTCCACAATGTAAGGGTAAAAAATTACAATATTTCTGCTGTTACTACCATGTTTTATAATGTCTGACAGATTAGCTACCTCGGCCATTCTTTTCACAGCCTAAGATGAGGAAAGAGAGAGAGAGAGAGAGAGAGAGAGAGAGAGAGAGAGAGGACAAATTAAATAGCAAATATATTGGAAAATCAAAAATTCTCAAGTTGGATACAACATTAAAATCTGAGCTGATTAAAGAACACTAAGCCATGAAGCTGCTCCCCTGGAGCAGGCGAGTGGGCAGGTAGCGAAGCCTGCGTTTACACAACTTGTGCAGTCATGCACACAGGTGTCCTCTGCAATGCCACTGCAAGCCCTTTGTATTCACCAAGATGTGTAGCAGACTTTATTGATTTACAAAGGCAGAATGTTCTGCTACAAAGCCACACTGCCCCAGGTACAGCAGCAAAACATCTCACTGACCGAGCCAACCAGATCAGGAATTGTCCCGCCAACCACGGGATAAGAGATGGTCAATAATTGGAGGAATATAGGGATCTGGAGATTACATTGAATTACACTAAACTGCTTTTTAAAACACTAGTGACAACTTGCTCTTTAGCATAGCCAAAGGTGTTTTTTCTATTTTATAGCAATCAATAAAACGCTAATGTTCATTGTCTTTTGCACTACCCTAGAGGAAGCTTTATTTCAGGTAGGTGCTAATAAATACAGCTAAAAATTCCACAGAGATTCTGTGTTTATTTTCGCTGCTGGAGTTACCAACTTGGCAACTTGTGCAAGGAGCATCAGTATTGGTCAGGCTGAAATAGTCTTGTTCCCCAAGGGCAAGCATGAGGAACAGCAGCAGAGATTTCGGGGGCTGAAGAAAGAAGTCAACAAAAAAGGGCCTATGGGTGACCCAAGAATAGACCATCCATCAATTAACTTATTCAGATATGTACATGCCGCAGGTACAGCCCAGGCTAGGTCACCAATAGACTTTGGTAGGCCCAGATAACAAGCACTTAAACACAGATTTGAGTTTTGAATGTCTATGAAGAATCTCTTTGGACTTGTGTCTTAGGGCTTTGCTTTGCCCTCCTCTGGTGGTAAGCTTGGTCCTTTCCACCCATTCATCCAGGAGATGCTGTGCAGAGCTCCAGTCTGAGGGAGTCCTAAGCTGGGCACACCTGTGAAAGGGAAAACCTGCTACTTGTCACCCATTCCTCTTCAGGCCGAGCACTGCTACCTTTAGAGCAGAGATCACAGAATCACAGAATGATTAAGGTTGGAAGAGACCTCTAGAGATCATCTAGTCCAATTCCCCTGCTCAAGCAGGCACACCTAGAGCATGTGGCACAGGGCGGCATCCAGGCGGGTTTGGAGACCTCCAGAGAAGGAGACTACAACCTCCCTGGGCAGCCTGTTCCACTGCTCTGTTACCCTCACAGTGAAGACATTCTTTCTCATATGGAGATGGAACTGCCTGTGTAGCAACTTACATCCATTGCCCTTTGTTCTGTCATTGGCCACCATTGAGAAGAGCTTGGCCCCTTCCTCCCTTCATTCTGCACAAGAAATCAGCCTCACACACTCTGCAGGTAAAAAATATCTCCTACCAGTCCCTAAAGTCTCAACTACATAGCTTAAATACCAACCTCTTCTACAGCATCATGCAACATTAGCAAAAATGTTCTTCTTGCTACCTGATTAATGACTCAAAATTCTCTGCAATTTCTAGCAAGCCTTATCGTCTTATTTCAATCATGGTCACTGTGGCTCACATACTCCCCTTTTACAGATCCTTCTTCAAAATTCAGAGCCTTTCATGTCCTTTTAACACTAGTGTATGAATTAAACCCCCAAACATATTTCAGAAGGTAAGGCCTTCAAGACAAAACTGTACTCTTTTCCTAGACAAAAAGTGAAATAATAAAAAAAAAAAAGTATAAAAGTATATTTTGCTTCCTTGGCCCCTAGCCTGTTTGGGAGGGGAATACAGTGGTCATCTCATGAACGGGCTGAATGGTCACGGGCTGAGTCATCCCACAAGACAAGAATCAGGGACACATAACAGGGCTGCTCAGCTACATTCTGGACACAGAATGGAAGCTGGTGACTTCCTCTCATCATACATTGCCATCAATTTTTGTCACTTCCTTCAATTTAAAAATCATAAGGTAAAAGGAAATACTTTTCAACTCAGACACGTGGTTTTCCTCTTCATAGAGATGCTAAATTCCAGTGTGTTATGTACCTAAAGAGAACAGGTTTCTGCACAAAATCCTGAAGGGTAGATGATGCAGCTGAGTCCATGCCATAGCAAAAGCATGAACCATCATATCTGGGACAGCTAAAAATTCACTGCTAAGCCAACTTGCCACAGGCTCAACAAACTAAAGAACAGGAGGACTGTGCGGTAGAAAGGTTAAGCCCAAACTTATTTACATTACTAAGATAACATCAGAAACAAACTACTCATTTCCAGTACAATTTTTTTCTTAAATATTTAATATTTATATTTATATATATAGATAGATATTTAAATATTTAATATTGATATTTATAAATATCAAAAGCAAATCTATTTCAAAAGAAGGCTGTTGATTTTCAACTCGTAACACTTAGTCTTGCATTCTAGATATGTATTCTCACATTAAAGAGAAGCTTTTCATCATAGAAATAAATCCAGAGATGAATTCAGGCACTTAAATATTTAGATTCTAAGCAGAAACTAAGCTACACTAAGCCAGCACCAGCAGCACAGCATTTTGTGCCACCAAGCTTTTTTAAAACACTGGTCCTGGTATTGAGTGTACTGTGGCGAGATAGACAACAAGACACAGCAATTCTTGTTTTCCATTTCCTAATGTGCAATGAAGTAATCTTTGTGAGGTAGGTAAGCCTTTAATACTGTTTAGGGCCTTATATGTGCTAGACAGATGGTCTTTAGAAAAAGACTTCAGACACTTTGCAATAAGAATAGACTTACTGCCGTGTAGCATTTTATTTTTTTACTCTAAAAGAGGAATTAGGAGAAATGTTGTCTGACTGAGAGAGTTATACAAAACATCTGAGCTTGTTCCTTATGTCAGAGTAGCTTCTCTGTCCAGATATCACTGCTCAAGCGATACTGACCCTATCAACAGCTTCTACTTCACAGTACCTGCACCGCTATCTGTGTTTTAGACAGACTGCACAACCTTTTTGCAGACAATACAATCCTTGTAAAGGAGTTATTTCACAACCAGATCTCCGGCCATGCAGCAGATTCCAAGAAAAGAGTGAGTTTTCCTTCCAAAGTTCCCAACAATCTCGGTAAGATAAATGCTTGCTTCTCACCAAAGCGGGTGAGGAAGACACACTCAAGACTGCTAAAAGCCAACGTGCTACTTGCTCCAAGACTCCTCAGACCTGTCTGCACCTTAGTGACTGCCCGGCCTGAATTTGTCTCTAATGTTTTTGCAGCCATTAACGAATTCCAGGCCATACATCTTTGCACCTTATTCCTCAGCTCACAAAGATTTTTTTTGTATTCTAGTAATATTTTTTTTTCCCCAGCAATATTTTCATTTGGTTTTGAGCTGTTTCCTGCTAGCCTCACTTAGTAAAAACAGAGTAACAAATCTGTTAAGCCTAATTGGAATTAAATGCAACTGAAAAAGTGAAGAATTTTGACAGCAGGCATTGCGGAAAAATAGACACATGCTTGGCAACTTTATTTAGGAGCAATTTGCCATTAGAGGCTATTTCATCACAGCAAAAAGGCAGAGAAAAGCTAGCTGTATCAGGTATATTATGTCTCTAGTTAGGCACATCTGCTGGATAGCATGTTCTTTCAGTGCAGTATAAAGCTATAATGCGAGTAGAAAGAATAAAACTATTTTAGAGTTTGAAAATAGAAGCTTTATCTCTGCAGATAAAAGCTTCTCTACTTACACCAACAATCTATTAGGTTCCAATTATCCTGGTGCTTGTTTTTCAGGGAAATTATACTTTTTTAAAAAAGAAAATAAAGTTACGTTAAATATTGCAATGTTACTTAAATACAGAGAAGAGTAATTAACGGTTAGGCTTGGGTTTTTGTAAAAAATACACTGATAGGATAACGTACAGGTCAATCTACAAAGAAATATCCTTCTTAATAATGAAGCAGTACAATACCCTTCTCCATAAAGTCAAAGGTTGAATGACACATATCATCAACCGCAAAATTAAAACATCTAGCCCAGTTTTACAGGAACAGCAGGTAAGTACAACAACATGACTAAAACAGAGAGTCTGATTTAATGTCAGGGAAAGCAGAATGGACAAACAGACCAACATGGAAAAAAAAGTAACATGGTTCATGTTTTTGACTGTGTAAAATTAGTCATTTTTTGTAGATACATAAATTAAACAATCCTTATACAAAGCTGCCTGCTGATGGTTTCACGTTCTTTTACATCAGAATCTGAATGTATATTTGCTTTAAAACTATGTTTGGTAGCCAACAAAATCATAATAGGAAGAAATCCATTTATTTATTTTTCAAAAATACTGAAAATATTTTAAAGAAAATACCTGAAATTATTGTCCTCTCATTCACCCACTTTGCTAGAAAGATGCAGTGGTAAGATATGTTTACAGACCCATTTTAAAGTGATGTTACACAGCTTCCTTGAAAGAAAAAATAGACTAAATATTTATCAAAATATGTATATATTCAAAAATCTTCTGTATCACCTCACCTACAGAATTATCCCATCCATCTTTACGTCAAACATCCTTTTGTTCTCTTTCTGTGTAGATCAGTATTTAGCATTTCCTTCTTTTCTAGTCTATATCCATAAACATTCTATTTATCTTTTCTTTCAACCTTTGCTCTTCTAGTGTGATATTTTGAGTTTTCAGTTTGCTCTCCTCTACCTGCAGTAACAAAATGAAATCTAAACTACACAATTACTGAGAAAGAAAGCACCAACTTACACAAACGTATTAGAGGACAGGGCATAAAAACACATTTCCTTCTTAGGCCAAATTCATAATTTTATTCTCTGATATTGTGAACTTTGTATTAATCTCTCCACAGTAACCCTTAAATGTACTGAAGAGAAATACCCCTGAGGAAAGCCACATTCATTCTGACAACATCCCGTACTTCCTTTTCTACCTCTTTTCCAGTATCACTATAGCAATGCAGCAAAGGATCGGCTCCTCTTTCCGATTCACTGGCAATCCACTGGCCCTCTATTTCTCCCAGGAACTGGGAAGAATCAAGAGGCAACAGTGAGAAGAGCAAAGCAAAGACAAATCCCTCCCCAGGGCCCCTGCGCACGGCTGTCGCATCCCTGATCCACGGGAGATCCGTGTCCTCATCAAGCACAGCTTTTATCTCCTCACACACCAGCGCCAAAATTCCTCTCCAAATGAAAATGGGAGAAAATAACCAAGCTCCAGAAGGTATTCTCCAAGGAATAATGTTTTTCGCTGTTCATACCCAATAAAAGAAGGGAACTATGCTAGTCATAATTATTTTAATTAATATTTTACGGGTTGCAAATGAAAGGGGTTTTTTTCAGCTTCACTGCTTTTGTGTAATTGAGTTTCAGCATTAGCTGATTAATCTCTGCTTTTCTCTTTCAGATTATTGTACTTGTTCAAAATCAAGAGTTTAGCTCAAAATGGCACATAAGAAAAAACTAAGGAAAAGTGAATCCTCGCAGATAATTAGCTTGCACTTATTGCTAAAGGGAAAATGAAGCAAATGAAAAAAACATTTTTCCCCTTCTCTCCAGTAATGCATTTCTAAGAAGTACTGCAGCAATTCAAAGAGCTACCTGATTACTCAATTATTTATTGAATCACAAGCTCTCTCTTGTCAAATTGAGACTTACTTCATTGCATGTCCTTAGTACTTGCGATGTACAAATTTCTGAATTTTAGGAACCTGTAAGGGGCTACATTTAAGTTTTTTGGTGGCTGCTTTAACCTCAAAGTTTACCCTGTCTTTCCATAAACATATATATATATATATATATACATGCACAGATGCACTGTAATCATCATTTTTCCCCTTTCCCTTCAACTAAATCCAAACAGGAGAGCCAGGTGAGCAAGGAAAAGGAAAAAGAAAGGGCACCCAGAATTTGCTCTATTGCTACTCTCTCCCCACAGCTAAAGGTCCAGGCACTGTGCAATTTGCCTCCCTCAGGCTACAAAGTGCCCTATGGAAGACAAGGTCTTTGCTCCAGAAAGAGCAATAAAAAACGCGCCATTGGGCTGGAGGGAGGAATAACTAGGATTTCACAGCGAAAAGGGCACAGACATGGTTCTTATTCCTTCTGCCTGTCCCTTGGGAAGCTTGGTATGACACGGAGTAGAGGGTCTCATGGACACGAGTTCTTGCTCTTGGTTGGCTGCAGTTGAACCAGACACACGGGCAAAAAGAGGCACTCTGCAAAAACCCAAAGGAAGGAGCTTCCAGGACAGCATGGGCCAATATATATCAAGTAAAACAGGTTTTTCCTCTATTTGATAGACATACATAGAGCAGGGAAAAAAAAAAAAAAAAAAAAAAAGGAGGGAAGAGGG
>JAUBOD010000117.1:568318-582684 GCA_032353885.1 Nothura maculosa
CCTGTGAGCTCCATCCTTGTCTGCTCTGCAAATATATTGTATGAATCTGGGTAAATGAGTGAATCTGACCAAATGCCAACTTCTCGTGTATAAAATAAGAGCAAATCTGATTCCCTGACACAGCTTTGGGAAGGAAGCAGGCTCAAGGGCTAGCCTGAGTTGAGTCTTTATTCTGTATATGAAAGTTTGTGAGCTAGCATTGGTAAACTTTGAACCATTTGAGAAGTTTGGATTAAGACTATCTGTTATTATATCTGTATCTATTCAAAACAAGCAGATCATTTGTACTTTAATTCACATGGAAATTGGACAGCAGGTCTTCTTAGCAAGTTCTTACAGGGCTGCTCTTGCAGACCTCTTCTCATCGTGTCTCCTGTCCCGGTACAACACAAGTACATATTCACATCACTCTATTCCTCGGAAGTGTCAAGATCCACTTTCCAAAGTCCACCTTGACTCAGAATTGCTGTATATCCTTTGAAGTCTGTCATCCTTTCAGCAGCTTTTCCCGGTTCTATTTTTCAAGCAGATTTTAAAAAGTAGCTTGGAAAGATTAAGCAAGAGCAGCCATTAAGTTCACCATATGAAAATAATTTGTTTGCTTGATAGCCACTGTGATCCACAGAGATGGATGGCGACTAACACAAGCTAAAGAGCGGTAGAAGTAGGTCATTAATGTTGGTATTGATTTCCTCTGATTTCTGAGTAATATATCAACAGTTTCTGCTACTTCACTTGAAAATTTTAATTTAAATAACAAGCAACAACCAGGCAGTCAATCATGTGCTTTTTCTAAGGTGATTTCATATAATTATTTTAGATGGAATGAAAGCTATATAAGAGCGAGAATATATTGTAAAGCCAAAATCATGCAAGTTTCACAAAAGCTAAAATTTCACTTTGCTCAACCCTACAGCCGCTTGTGAAAGTTACAACCTTCACAAGAGGAAAAGTAATAAAAAGACAGCATCGCACCCCTTTATAAGAGAATTTCCAGGATGGAATTTCTGAAGCTAAACTTCAGCAATATCTTTGGAAGTGACACACACAGAAGTGAGATCTGTTCATCCCCTCCATCAGTAAAATCACTTTCTGGGAGGTTTGACGAGCTTCAGGTTTTTGTCCTTGCTGTCGGTGTAACCTGCAGCTCTCCTGCTCAAAAAAACATCAGACCTCCTCCTTCAAAAGGAAATCTGCCACTTGCATATGATGGCTGGCAGGGAAAATTGTACTAACCACCATCCTCTTCTTTCTACACAAAACCTGACAGCCAGAAGGTTTTAAGTGGGCTCCCAAATGCAGGATCTTGGTTCCTGATCTGACTTCCAAGTACAGCAAATAGCTTGCAGCTACAATCGACAGTCCACAAAAACGTTGTCAGATTAAGATATTTCTCTAGAAACTATTACTTCAATAAAGACAGAATATGTGAGGGCATTCTAAAAATCTTAACACATATTTCTATTTATTGGAAAAGTTGAATATTCCTCTTATCAAGCTTTGTATTCACCATTCTGACAAATAAGGTTTCTTTTTTTAATAAGGAAAAAAATCTATTAAGAACTTACATTGCTTGCATTCTATTGAAGGAATTCCTATGTTGAAAGCTAGGCATTTTTGTTAACCGCAAACTAGTAATTAATTAGAAGCAGTTTCTTTATTAGCTCTCAAATGAAGCTGAGGGATGTAGCAAAGTGATGAGCATCCTCTGCGATGCTGATGGCTTTTCTGCACACTCTTCTCATGATTTGCATGTAATGCAAGTTAATAACATGCCTGAAGTCCTTGTCTCCTTTCTGGTAAGTCAACTACTAATTAATCAAAATCTGATTTTAACTAGAAACATGCTCTCATTAATTTGAAATATGATTGAAAAACCTTTGACTCACGCAGGACCTTTTATTCTTCCACAGGAAGATGAAACGGTGACAAAATTCCCTTCTCAATAAATTAAAGGAGGAGATGTAATGACATAGCAAGAGGAAAGAAAAATCAAGATACCCCCATTCTCCAGCGCAATATGTTTTGTCATCCTTGACCAAAACACCAGGCAGTCAATAAATCTGCACATACAAAAGCCTTCACATATGAGGATCCCTTGCCAACATTACCTCATGTTTTGTGAGCTCTCTAAGGAGTCCAACACGAGCAAACGAGCATGACTCTCACTACACAAGTGCACAACAACCTCAGTGTTATTGCACCACAGAATTATAGCAGAGCATTTCAGAAGAAGGAACAGCATAATCAGGTGAGCTGGGACCTCGCACTCATGAAATATATGGCCTTCACCTCAAATATTAGCCAAAGTTGGAGAAAAGTTGCTCTTCAGCACCCTGATCTCAAACCTATGTGAAGATCTATTCAACTAGGACTAGGTCACTAAGGTCGATTTGGGTCAGTTTTAGGCATATTTGTGTAGCACTATCTCTTTCCTTCTCCTCTCTCCTTGCCCTACAAAACAGAACCTACTGCTGGTACTCAAGATCTCTCAAAATAAGGCCCCATTTTCAAACAGTGATTCTCCCAACACCTACAACACTGAGCGTAGACTCTTTCTGACCTCCAGTGAAGCTTTCTATCCTTTCAGTTTTAGAACCTAGACCTATTCAGTTTCTAAACATGTTAAAAATCAATGCTTGAAAATACTACCCCTATGTTGCACAGAGGTGTTAAATAATGATTGTAAAGAACTAGTCTTTCTTTAAAGAGACTTCCAGCTTGAAAACTTACTGCTTGAATTATTTTAGCACATACTTTCAGTGCTCTCAGGAAGCTTTTTGGGCCTGTGCAGATCATCAGGGGAATGGAGAGAGCTAATTAAACTTCTGATATATGAGGATCTATCTTTGTTAGAACAGATGTTAACAGCTTTATTTTACATTACATTTACCTTACTAAACAACACTGCGTTTGTATTAACACTGAATTCTCTTTGTGCTTCAGAATATGTTCCAAGAGCAGAAACAATTTACTGAACACGCTCCAGTTCTTAAGACTTTTATCCTTTCACTCCTGAAGGACAGACATCATCTTCAGAATCAGACATGTTTGGACTATTATACAAGTAGAAAGATGGGATTTTTTTCCCCTCCTGAAGTTGCAGGTTAGAATTTACTCCAGCTTGCAAAATCCAGGAGTATCAGGGCAAAATGTTTTGTAACAGCAGAATGGATTCTATGTATTAAAAAGATGAAGCTTTAATGTTTTACATAAAAGTTGCCTTCAAATTAGATCCTGGAACTAAAAACATTGTGATTCCTAGATTCAAAATTAAAGGATGAGAAAATACTTATCACCTTCTCAGCATGGCAATGTTTTCTAGTCACGGATGCTGACTGCAGCAAAAAGCGTCTTCCTCTTTATTAAAACGTCAAGATTTGTCCTGTCCTACATTTCCCTGAGCTCCAAAGAAGGCTGCTAAGAAACACCTGACCAACAGCTGGATTTTCAACCCTTAAAAAAGGTTTCATAAAAAAAAGTGAATTAAGCTACTATACTGCATTGCAGTTTTATTTTCCTTTAGTAAATTTATTGAATATCCAACAGTGAAAAAACAGTATCCACAGATAAAGAGACACCAATTCCATATAATACATACCTATTGAAATAATAAAAGAATGTGAAGCAAAGGCAATATTATCATAGCACCACAACACACAGATATATAGCTCCATAGCTGTGCATGATGTTTTGCTAGGCCAAGGAGAGAACTGACACCTACCCCACAATCAGAAAGCAAGATTCAAAGCACAAAGAAAAAAATATAAGTAAACAAATAAAAGAAGTGTGAAAAATCAATTTCCTCAACATTCATCAAGAACTGTGAACTCTTAGCACCATGACTGAGGCCAGGATACCTGCATCAATAAACTTTGATGACCATTGGCCTTGGCCATGATCTCTCAGGAAGGAAAGAAGGACATTATAGACCAAGACAAAGGACAGCAATTTGTAGGAATACACAAAGTTAAGGAAAGCAAAAGTCTGCTGTTCAAAGAACCCAAATTTCATACCATTCACTGTCCATACCTCACAGAAACTTCACAGAATTAAACATTTCCTCGCCCTCATCTTTTTTTCAACTTAGTCAATAATGGACTGACTGGTTTGCCAATCTGCTGTAAAGCAACATTTTTCTCCACCAACTCCCTGCCCTGAACCAATTTCCACAGAGAATGGAGCTCAATACCACATATCAGTATACCGTGTACTATGCAATTCTAAGATAAATACATGCATTTTTATCTCCCTGTAGGATAAATCAGAAATAAGCCTTCTGAAGTTAATTGAGGTTATTGCAGTCTTACTCTGATGCTATGCACTTCTCTGTAGTCCAGAATAAATACAGCGTATATAGCCAGAAAGGCACAAATTCTATTCCAGGAAGGAACTGAGATCTTTGAACACTGTATTCACCACCTAGGAAAGAGCATGCAATCACCACCTAAGTAGTTAGGCCATTTTATAGCCATGTACATGCATACACTCCTCCTAACTCCTGGTCTTCAGGATTTTCGCTGTCCTAGCATAAGAGGGTCATTTTGAGTCTTCATGTCACTCCTTCTAGAAAAGTTAGAACTGGAAGGTCTAGCTCTTGAGTCTATGAAAAATTGATCTTATTCCAGTCCCGCAAAGCAGCCTACAGTGAGCTGCATTATTCTGTGCTTCTCCTACAACACCATCAAGAGTGAAAAGTTTTAAACATATGGAGATAAATCCTGTTATTTGAGTCCTATCCACACTAAATAGGACATTGACCACACTACAACTGTAGAGAAATCACCTAAGCTATTCCCTGTGGGGGAAAAAAAAACCCACTACCTACTACTTAATAGGAGTAAAGAAAGAACAGTTGAGTAGAGATATGCAAAGGAAGCTATTAATGCAGGGCTACACAGATGCTGCAGTGCCTTAGTCTTCCCTCATGTTGCACTCAGCTTACTTACTTACATCGGATTTGGTGAATAGTCCCAGCAGCATCAGTCTTTATTTGCGGATTTCACACCACAGTTCCATGGAGAGATGCTCAGTGAGATGCAGGATGTACAAAAAGAGGACACAAAACGCCTGGGGGGCAGTACCAGCCCCACTGTTGCTGATGGGATTCTGAACTTCTCCTTTGGTAAGGCTGACAATTTTAATATAAAAAGATGAAATACAAAAAGGAATCTAAGTTTATCGCCCAATATAACTGACACTGCAGGAAGTGCAATATGCAGTTAAAAAGAAAATTAACTTTATTCTGTGTAGCATATCCATCATGTGCATGCACTATAACAGCTTTGGATAATTGTGACTGCTTATTTTCATTTAGCTAAAAATAAATATTGAAAACACAAGGTAATCATCCATTCTGCAACAAATACATTTCTTCTATCTTAATTCACACTGACATCCATCCAATTAGTAATATGTTTATTGGGAAGTCTCCCTCTTGAAGGATGAGTGATAGAAGACGGCACTACCTCTCAAAAAACACCAAGTCTTTACATAAAGTGGTATAGTGGAACTATCAAAACCTATGTAAATCTTGTTTGCTTGAGCTAAATGATCCATTTCTAGCTGGTGCAATCCCTCCTGAACACAGTATCACTCCACCAGCTTTAGCATTCTTCTGAGACACAAGCCCTGCAAACAAGAAAGCACAAATCCTTCCTTTTCTAAATCTACCAATTATTTTGCCTTAGTTTTCTTTTTTTTTTTTAAATAACAACTTTGGTTATTCATCTTCACATACTAAGCTGGCAGGAGAGGATATTTTTAACGTTAATTGGTACAAGCTATTATCTTGGAATGAAGCGTTGATGTTTTTACAGTGAAAAGTTAAGTCGAACCAAATGTCACTGCCCCATCCCCCCATTATATAGTCCCCCTTACAGCTCGAAACAACCTCAGCACCGCCACATGCAGCCCAAACTGACAGTTCCTTGGAATGAGAGAAAAACTTGATTTAATGAATGCCCCGTGTTTCAACAGAGGAGCTCACCATAATATGCGGTAAAAACTGCATAAGAGCGAGGAATAAAAAAAAAAAAAAGGCCACCCTCCAAGATCAGAATTAGAGGCTATCCTGATCACGAGGCTGATGACCTTTGACAGCAGCTGGAATGAGCCTGAGTCACTTGGGCAGGGTCTGGCCAGTGTGTGAAAGCAGGAGATGGCAACAAGGCCTCACTTGGCAAGGCAAGTTTGAACTGAACTGAGGTTTCACTAATTGAACAAAAGTTTACCATTTCAAATGACTTCAAATTGTCATAGTATTGATAGCATCCCTTCACTATCTACTAAGCAGAGACTAAATAAGTTACAGAAGAATTTGTAATTCATTTTGGTGCAATCTATTCTTCTTCATAAATCTTCTGGGAAATTAACTTAGATACTAACACAATCGCCTGTATTATACCCTTTCCAATTGCTACAGATCAGTTTACTCCAATAAAAATACA
This sequence comes from Nothura maculosa, assembly GCA_032353885.1. NCBI lineage: Eukaryota > Metazoa > Chordata > Aves > Tinamiformes > Tinamidae > Nothura > Nothura maculosa. The sequence continues at coordinate 574,768 of JAUBOD010000117.1, forward strand.
GGCACATTCACAAAGCTAGATTTCAAATAACGATTTCAAAATCCAATGAAATACTAAGAAATGCAGCAAGGGAGCTGGTTATTAATAACACTCAGCAATTGCGAGTGGATTTCACATTTATACAACTGCTCGGGAGTTGATTCCAACTTGAGGAGGAGAGCAAAACATGCAACAAGACAGGCACAGAAACAAAACCAACCGTCACAAGCACCAGACTCAGTCTCAAAACTCTGTTTCTCATTTTTGGAGCAGGCTGCACTTCTTCATTTGACAGGAGAATAAGTCAGCGAGGGAAGAATCACTTTCAAGTGTTCCTGCAGATAGCATACTAACATCTTTAAGGGAACATTTTCTTAAAGAAAAGTTGGTAAATTTAACTCAGAAGGCAGTAATATATATAGGTTACCACTCTATGCAGAGTCCTCATATACCTGTGGATTTCTCTGGGACTCAAACATCTCTAAACTGCTGTTTCTTTTGATGGACTGAACTAGACTGTCAAGATTTTCCCCTTGTCAAAGGCAACCTGCTCTCACACAACGGCAGCACAATAACATGCTTATGCCACTGCCCCTTCCCACAGTAAAGATTGTGTTCCCTTCCACAGCTCCCATTAACAATGTAGTATCAAAGTAGGACAAAAAAAAATTATACAAGTAAATCAAGATTAAAAGTTGAATTTAGGATTCAGTGGATTTTGCTCATAGATGTTGAAATTTTAACCTTATAACAACTATATAGCTAAACTTGCCATCAAAAAAAATAGCAACTTGATAACTAAGAGTACTGGCAAACTTAAAGATCAAAATGATTTTCAATTATTATTAAATAAAATAACAAGAAGAGCAATGACTGGATACAAACTGCTGTCTGACAAAAGTAGCATTTCAGAGCACTAATAACAAACAGTCACATCTTACAAAAGCAGACTGTATGAAGCTGTAAATCTTGGCTTTCAACAGCACAAAGTCTTCTCAAAAAGACTGCAGAAATGAACTGCTTTTTAACCCATGGCTCCAGTGGCAACTGTTACTCTACATAATACAAAAGAAATAAGTTTATCTCATAGCAGACTAGAAATATTTTGACAGCCTTTTATTTTCAAAATTAATTCTTTGTAATATATGCTAAGGGACAGAACACCAGCAGGGATAAGCAGAAAATAACCATTTACTGCCATCACATTACAATAATTCCTGCCAGTCAAGAACATAGCATGCACATCAGCTATTAACACTCTTTTGGAGAATGTATGCTGAATATTTAGCTGTGTAATCAATGCTTTTTCTTCTACAGCCACCATCTCCAATGGCAGTCCTCCTGATAGGATGGGAGAGCTCCTGAGAGAAAAAAATTTAATGGTACAGAAGAAAGGTTAAGTAAGTGAAGCACTCAGAAAAACTGGAAGAATCATCTAGGGAAGTTTACATAATGTCTGCCTTTGATGTGCCCTAAGTTCAAGCCACATGCACAGACCAAGCTCTCTCAGCTTCCCAAGCTATTTCGGCCATCACTCATGAGCTTTCATTATAAATGGTCCTTCTTGGCGTAGAGGCAAAAACAGAGCTAAGCACAACACTCTCTGTGGAGGGAAGTCCCATCACGAAGGCAATCTGAAGATCAATCACTGGCAATTCTAGCTCCGACCAGAAGTCAGCAATTTTATGAATAGCTCTGTTTTCTAAGCCAAGTTCTAAAAAGGCAAATGTCTCACACATTTATGTATCACACAGCCCTGTGAACATCTGCTATCAATTGTCATAATTTCCTCTACTGTTCCTATCATCCTCTAAAAAGGAAGGAAACGGACACGTTTTTGCTTGTAATTGATGCCAGATTAGGATATTATGTTGGAATTTTCCTCTGGTGGTCAATAGCTCATTAAATACAACTGCTTTGGAACAAAGATATGAACACCAAATTTGTAAATTGAGACATTTAACGGTTAAACATGTGTTAATCCCCTGAGGCATCTAAATGCTGAAGGCTTTCCAGAGAAGAAACGGAGGTCTATGATTATCAGCCCAGTCTGACAGGCATATGGCAGGACTAACCTGGAGAGACTACTGATAAAAAGAGGACCAACTATCAATGAAGAATTAAAACCCAAGTTGTTTAGATAATTAAATAAATGAATGCTTCTCCTTTTCTGCTGTTTCACAATTAATTTCACAATCAAATGTTTCACAATTCCAATAAATCAGATGAGTATCAAAATGAAATAAGCACTTGCAGGATTCAGAGTTAGAAAAAAATAGCAAAGAAAATAGCATAAATCTATAGGACAGTGACTAGGACAGTTTTCTAAAATGCTATGACTTGTGTTCTGGTTTCCAGTTTCAGCAATTATGACAACAAATGATCATCCAAACACTGTTTACGATAATCTGTACTGATGTCTGGGGTTATTTCTCCCCAGATGCAGGACCCCGCACTTGTCCTTGTTGAACCCCATGAGCTTCCTCTCGGCTCAAGTCTCCAGCCTCTGCTGGTTTTGGTCCCTCTGCACAGCCCTCTGGAGTGTCCACTACTCCACCCAGCTTGGTATCGTCCACAAACTTGCTCAGGATGTCCTCTGTGCCCTTGTCCAAGTCATTGACAAACAAGTTGAGCAGCACTGGGACCAGTACTGATCCCTGGGGGACATCACTGGCCACAAGCCTCCAACTGGCCCGAGTTATAACCACCCGCTGAGCTCTGCCATCTGGCCAGGCCCCAATCCACCTCACTGTCCACTCATGCAATCCACATTTCCAGAGCACTCTTACTGGATCCCCTAGAAGATCCACTCCTTCACTCAAATGGGCTATTTGAAAAACAAAACCTCTAATATCCTAAAATTCTGCTCATAACAAAACATTTTCCAAATTGTCTGGCAAATAAAAAGCCAGAGACAAGACAGGTCACAACAGAGCTCAAAGAAACACTCGAGGCCCTCTTGGACAGGGGCTTAAAAGTTCTGGCCAGTGCAGGTGTAAGGTGAAGGCACCAAGTTAGGCTCATCAGGACAAGCATGGCCTGCTGGTGTGTGCAGGGCAAAACGCTTGTCACCTGCACCTTGGTCACAGAACAGGTTGCAGCAGGGACCCATTTTGTGCCCCTGCACCCGAGGGTGCCAGCACCTCCTCAGAGCGATCTGGTGCCAGGAGGAAGTCTGACAAGCGGCACCTCTGATCTCGGCTGGGCGTCCCTGCACATCTCTGCATGTGTAGAGCAAACTGTGTGTGTAGGCAAACTGTATCGATTCTCTACTGGAGTAACCTGCTTTGAAACTAATGGATCAGTATGGGTAGGCTTCCTAGACAATAGCTTATGCAAACAAAATTACCAATTGGCATCAATTCAGCTTTATTTTCTCCATCCAAAAGTGCAGTGCCCAGTATCTGGTTGAAATAACCTAACCTATCACTTCCTTGGAGCTAAAAAAACAAGCTTATCAGTTGAGATATGCCAGTAGGCCACATCCCAGCTCCTAACACAGAGGTTCCAAAATAAAGGTTCTAACCACTACAATCTGGACTGAAAGTGGTAAGTGAACCAGGAGATGGGAGCAAACCCCCATTCTCCACTATCTAGGTATCCTTAATAGGTCTTTTAAAAATTTGTCTGCAATTATAAATACATTGCTTACTTATTACTGTGTATCTACAAAAAGCTGAACAATTTCTAATACAGAAGAAATTTATATAAGCAAGCTGTTAGCCTACTGTTTCAGTAGGCCTCAAAATATGTCTGTATAAAATCAGTGACAGAGACAATTTCAGAGCAAATGCAACCTCTTATGTATTTGAGAAGAAAATAAAAAACAGATGAATCAGGTTTCCTACACCAAAGCATTCCTACACCAAAACAAAACAGTGCCGCATTTCCTGCTTCCTTTGCAGAGCGCTTAAAAACTAGATTTAAAACATAGGTTATCCTCAGTGTTTCCTATAAGCTGACTAAGATGGATCCAGGCAAAGGATACTGCATGTTGAGTAAAAGGAGAAGTTCTGTGTTACACATCTGTATTTATTATTTTGCTTTTGTGTCTTCTCTGTTTCAGCTAAAATTCTTTCAGCGACACCTACTCCTATTGCAAAAAGAGTTCACCAACTTTCAGCTGGGACTCCGGCTTTTATCCTCAACTTGAACAAATCTGCAATGTTGCTATTTTCTTTAAAGAGAGAAAATACAGCCCTCTAAAAGAAACGTGGGAAGGGAGGAAATTGCCCAAAATAATAAAATGTGTCTGTGGCAAACCACTTAAAAGACGACAGCGGAAGAGACCTTCACCGAAAGGATGAGAAAATCTCTTAGCAGGCCGTTTAGACACTGCTTGTGTTTGCAAACTTGCCCTCACATTTCTACTTCAAAAATACAGCCCTAGAATGAGGTAGAATGTGTTAACACTCAAGAAGTTTTCTTCTCAAACAAGGTGGGCTAAATTTATGCAGATGCTCTACTGAAGAGCAGTTAACGTTCATGGCTCTATAGCTAGTGGTCACCTAGTTCCGCTCGGCCTACAACCATCAGGCCACAAATACTGGGTCTGGTTGGTCTGTAAATGTTTCTGGTCACATGTGGCCTACATTTCCTCACGTATTTTCTTTGCAGGAAGAGGAGATGTGGTGGCCGCAGACAGTATTTACATGGAGGAATGGTCCACTAGGCCAGAAGTAAAACATAAAATCAACTTGCTGTATTAATACAGCAGAGCAGGTCAGTTCATATCCACTGAATACTCTCCATGACTAATCAATGCACTTCTGAAACAGAAGGGGAATTCAGGTGGGTGAAATAGCTTCTGTTAGCTCACGCTGCCATTGCAGAGCATCAGACAGGCCTGGCTCGTTAACCACCAGTCCCTGACGGGCTTCATTCCTCCCTGGAACACGGCCTAGGCTCAGGACTCCGGGTATCAACAACTTCACTGGCCACAAAGGAGCAATGGCAGAAAGGTCTCCTCCATTTGAAACCCAAGAAGCATCAGGGAAGTGTAACCGGGCCCCCACCTGTAGGGGAGGATATTCTCTAATTAACACCCAGCCTATGCAGCCTCTTTAAAAGCCATTTAATTCGCATCTTAAAAGTAACACCTGACAGACATTTTCTCCCACTGGTGACTGAGTTACAAAATAGCTCCCTCTTGCAGAAAAATATTTTGAAAACAACCTATCACAGAGGTATCTCCGCTACCTACCCTGAAAATAGTGCAGTCTTGAGCATGCCATAGCCATTGGGGGTTACGCTCCTCAGAGTTCCACACAACTCCAGCCATAGAGTCCCACCAGTGCTAGATCAGCTCTGCTGAGGCAGCCTGGCTCATTTCTGCGTAATTCAGTTATTAGTGAAGCTTTCCACACCTATCGGGGAGGCCTGACCTCCTTTTTCATATCCACCAATATGTTTTAGCTGTATGGTGAACTGCAGCTGCCAAGCACAGTTTTTATGCTAACAACTTTATATGTATGAAAGGTAGAATTTCCTTTTGTAATGAAAGGAAGAATAACTACAAACCCCAAAGCCCAGGGACTAGGGCATTCATCTAGCACATGAAAAATGCAGGTTCAAGACATTAATTTAGAGCAGTAACTAGAATCTGAGCCTCCTCCCCACCAAATTCTAAGTGTTTGGTGTCTTACTGTTCCCAGGTATGTGGTTTGCTGCCTCTCATCTTCATTGAGGATACTGGCCACCTCATATTCATCTCTCTTTTTTGACTAGACCTTTCTTTATGGATCTATCCGAAGAGTGGGACTGGGAAATATTCAGTTTAGTGGAATCATCATTTTTCAAACAGAAAAAAAATCCAAATCTTTTACAGGAAGTTCCCAGCCGACTCTAGTTGCAAACGCTTATTAGCCTGAGGACTTCCACCCTACTGAATTTCAAAGGTCTTTTGCAAGCAGTTGAGGTGTTGAAACTGTTCAAATAAAGGTTACAAGAACCTTCTGTAATAAGAAGTGGCAGGTAGCATAAGTGTAAGAATTGTTACTAGCTCCTCTGGTAAAAATTATCTACAATAGAAACATAATATTGAGGCATTAGAGAGTACGAATGTCTGTAATGCCCAGGTGGGCTGCTGACCTGTAACCTGGTGCTGTGCGTGGGGCAGAGGCCTCAGCAGCTCCTCGAGCAGCCGTGGGGAGGCTGAAGGGGATGTGCTGGGGTGCAGCCGCATGGGCGCATGGTGCCACCACACAGGCGAGGTGCTCGTGGCTCCTGGAGCAGAGCCCCGAGGAACCATCCACACGCACACCCTGCTCTCATGGCAGCCAAAATCACCCCAACATCACAGAGCTGCTCGGCAGCACCCTTGCAGCATCCACAGGACTCTTGTTAGAAGCCAACGCTCCCCCTGCATTTGATTCCAAGGATTTAAACTGAGACATAACATTTATTTTCAAGCAGCAGACAAAAAACACTCTGATACTGACTCTATTCACAACAGTTTTCTGCAAGTGCAATTCCTCTGTCTCCTGTGGAGTTGTTCCTCTCATTCACTGATGTGAATGAGATCAGAATTGGACCAAAACCGTCTGAACAGGGATGTCTGCATCTCTCGTGTATCACTGCCACCAGTGCTGTCACACTGTGTCTGTAAAGACGTCTTGCTCGCACACGACCTGAGCTTCCTCACAGCCATTTGGCTACAGGAGATACAGCAAAAGCCTGTCAATGTTGGCATTACATTTACTTCTTCCCTACCTTGCCCCTTTTAAATGGAACTGTTCTTTCCCTTCCTTGCAGTGACATTTTAGCATTAAAAAATGAAAACAAAAAAAAAAAGCAGAAGAAATCATCCAACCCTCCCTTCTCTTTTCCCCAACCACAGATTGTTCAGAGCCTTCTTCTCTGGAACAAGTACTTATGTAAACAAAACAAACATCGTGTGTTTGTCTCTCTTTCAGAGATCTTCACAATTTTCCCATAATATTCCCTAATTATTTTCCATCATTTTTTCACCTCATAAGTGAAGAAGAAAGCAAAGCTACTATTAAATAAAGGTAACATCTTGCTAGCCTCAAATAAGGGTTCTCAGATTCCCCACTGGATCTCTCTTCCTCTGTAATTCCTGGGCATCTGCCTGTTTCCTCCCAGGCTTGACTTTCAGCTAACATTTGGTCTGTGAAAATACACAGGAGCAAACAGATGTTAACCTGGATTTTCATCTCGCTGGGTCCTCAGGTGTTTCAGTGGCAGCAAAGCAAGTTGTCTTCAGTAAAAACTGACAAATCCCCAACAGCACAGGAGTACTTTCTCTATATTCTTGTAAAATACTTTGAAGACTTGTTTTTCCTTTGCGTTTTTGCTTTTTCTTTGCTCGGTGAGAGAAACTATTTACATAGCTTTTCCTATCACTTCATCCAAAGCAAACCATATGTCTACTACTTGTCTCATGCACATGGTCATACTGACAGGAGACAGTAGACAAAAATCTGAACAACCCTATTGCTTGTCATCAAACAGTGTGAGCAGTGCACAGACAGCAGCTTGGACTTCACAGCATTCCAGAATGGTTGAGGTTGGAAGGGAGCTCTACAGTCCAAACCCCCTACTCCATCAGGGACACCCAGAACATGGGGCACCCAGTCACATCCAGGCAGGTTTGGAAGACCCCCAGAGAAGGAGACTCCACAGCCTCCCTGGGCAGCCTGTGCCAGAGCTGTGGCACTCTCAGAGTGAAGAAGTTTTTCTTCACATGCAGATGGAATTGCCTGGGTTTCAACTTGTATTCATTGCCCTTTGTCCTGTCCTAGGCCACCACCTAGAAGAGTTTGGCCTGCTCCGCCCTACATTCTCCCCTCAGGTATTTGTACATGTTGATAAGATCCCCTCTCAACCTTCTCTTCTGCAGGATAAACAAGCCCAGCCTGCTTTGTCTTTCCTCATATGATAGATGCTCCAGTCCCTTCATCACCTTTGTCGCTCTGC
>JAUBOD010000117.1:632973-676808 GCA_032353885.1 Nothura maculosa
TGCTCTAGGTGTGCCTGCTTGAGTGGGAAGGTTGGACTAGATGATCTCTAGAGATCCCTTCCAACCTTGAAGATTCTGTGATTCTGTAATACTATAATTTCTCCATTTTATCTTATGAAACAACTGGAATGGGTTAATAAAAGGGATTATGTACCCTAAATAAAAATGTGGTTATCTGGTTAGAAAAATTAGCTGGGGGGAAAAAAAGAGCTGTCATAACGTTGTGTATATGCTTTGCCTTGGTTGATTTCTGTATAATCAGGATGACTTTTTCTTAATTTGCTCACAAATGGAGGCATTCTTTCTAACACATTCATTTAGGAGAAGAGAGATTTAATACCATTTTCCGACACTTAACGTGAATGTAAAACATGATGATGTTTATTGAAATTATTATTTCACCTTATAGGTTTCCTATGTCAGATTTTCAATTTTCTAATTTCAAATTTGCCTAATAGCCCTACAGGAATACAGCTGTAGAATGTGCTTAAAAGAAGAGATAACAAAAATGACCACTTAAGTTTTTCACACTGCAGAGTGTCTGAAGAAAGTCAGGAAAGCAAAAATCTTGTTTAAACCATCAGCTTCAATAATATATAACAGCACTGCACAAACGGAAGAGAAAGAAAATTAGAGATTTAAAGGCCAGAAAACTGATCTTATTAGCATGAAACAACTCCTAAATGGAGCAATGACAGGACACTCAAGTTCACAATAAACGAAGAAGTTTAACTGAGGCAAGCACATGTCACGTCTGGAAAAGTGGAGCCGGCATCAGGCAGGCAGAGTTTGGCCAAGAGCAGTTGTTGTACTTGAGACAACTTGATCGCTGGGAGGTGAGAGATGTTTAACTACAAGGGAGCACAGTTTCAACATGTGAGTTCGGACTGCCCTTGGGAAATTACACAGTTGGTAGAAGCATGTATGTAACCTCTCTTCCTTTACACCTCTGCCATATGATGGTTGTATTGAGATTTACCTGTTGAATGTATTCATCTTTTTCCAACCAGTCACTTAAATAAGCCTTATGAAAGTTCAACTATAATTTTAAACTCTTTATAGTCACGTCCAAAAAGAAAGACTGCACACAGTACTATTTTAATGTCTAGCAGAAGATTCTAAAGTAAAATATTTTTTCCAATTGTTTCAACCCTAGCTTCTTATTTATATCCTTCTTCCTTTATTTATTACCCTTTTCTTGCACAAAATTGATCTACAAAAGAAAAAAAATGGCAGCAAATCTTCAGATGTTTTGTAGTTAAAGTTTATCTATTTGTCTTTTATGGTAAGCAATGCAAATTTTGGCTTGTAGAAATAACCTTATTAGGTAGGCATGCTTTTCTTTAGAAACACTATCATAAAAACCACAGCTAAGTCATTAATCTTCTCAAAAAGCTTGTTGAGATCTCCACAGGCATTTAAATGGATCATAACAGCTTCACATGTGAAATGCAGAACTGCAGCCAAGAGTTTGACAGAACTGCAAATTTGGACAAATAAGACCATCAAAGCTTGAGCTGAAGAGCTTTCTGTCCTCTCCACAGGCTAAAGAGCTGGTAAGCCCTGTTGCGGAGGACAGAACTACAAGCAAAAAGATTAAAAAAATGCCAACTTCATGCTGGCAGTCCATGAACTGTTGAAAGTTTAACTGGTAGAAGATATCAGATGTTAAATGACTGCAGAGAGACTGGCTACCTGAACACTCAGGTATCCAATAGCCAAATTAGGATACTCACTTGGAAGAGGGATCCACAAATGGAATGGAAAAAAAAAAAGATTTTTTTCTGGGCAAACTCTCAACAATTAGCTGATAAAATAATATCCCTGGACATGAAAAAATAGAACAAACAACTTAGAAATAAGTCCTCAAACAACTTACTTAGAAATAAGTCCTCAGAAAGAAGAAATTGAGTTCACCTCTGGACTGCATTTTTAAGATGAAACGTGTTTGTTACATCTTTTCTTTCAAAACAGGGAAAAGTATTTCTCACGCACATCCAGTTAAAACCTACTGATCCATCTGGGGTAGTCCAACTCATTAATCAAAATTATACAGCTACCACTATGAGCTGAATCGGACCTAAAAACACTGAGAACTTCATGGAAGCTACAGACTGAAAAATCTTTTCAGTGTCTGGAAAGTGCATGAGTTTGGCCAAAAAACCCCAATCACTTGAAAGCATTAATGTATGCCAAATAGACAGTGAAGAGGAATTGTTGCGCTGATGAGAGAGATTGTAGGCATGAGAAAAATAAAAAGAATGGTTAGAAAACAAATCTCAGAACCACAACAAAAGAAAAAAAAAACTTAACCACTATTTGGCTTTACCAGAATTTTAGCTCCTCCAGTAAAACCTTTAAAACATCCACACTATTTGTTTTCATAAACCATTTCCATTCCCAGTTCATAACTGCTTAGTATTAGCCAGGTACACACAGAAGTTTTTTAAAATTTAGTATAAGAATAATGTACAATATACCACAGTTTTTCCTGCATGCCCAGCACTAACAGAAATGTTTAATATTGTGTAGGAATATAACAAGCACATTATCTGGCATTTTAAAAGATATGCAGCGAGAAGGCACAGAAGAATGTGAATGAGTGTTTGCATTCAGGGAGAAAAAATATGCAGTCTTTGCGATAAGTTACATGCTTTTTTACACAGGTATCTTTTCTGAAATTTCTGCAACCTCTATAGCCAATAATCTCTCTCTTTCTTTTTTAAAAAATAAATGTGATGTAAAACAACTTGCAAATACTGAGCCAGCCACATAGTGAATTATTTCCAGTTACAGCTAGCTTAAAATGCAAATGCAGCATCATTCCAGCATCTAATCGTGCCTCGTCTTGTTATAAAGGGTCTGAAGAATTTGTCTGCTTTACGCACATGCAGCGCTTGGAGAAATACTCCCCAATATGCCTAAGAGGCCTGCAAACAGGTAGGATTAAAGTGGGAAGGATAATTCTAGTCTTTCACATCTGCTGCAGAATGGCTGAGAAATCTAAAGTTTGAAATCTGGACTCTCCATTCCAAGGACGTTTGACTCCTACTGGCCTAACTGACCCTCGGTATCATCCCTGAAGACACCTCTGCACCACATAGGCTTGATGCCTCCATCAGAAATTGCCAGCTCCATCCTCATGACTGTGGTGTGGCGAAGCTGCTGGCAAGAGTGTGGATTTGCCCATCTAATCTTAAACACTTCACTGGGGTCTCTAAGCAGGTAGTCCCATATCCTTAGGCTCTCTCCATAACATCCTCAAGGGAACAATTCAGCAACAAGTCAGAGGAGACAAACCCAGGGTTGTTACCATTCCTGAATTCAGCAGCAGATCAGGATCTCTTACCCTTTCCAAGTGGGTACAAAAACTATTTGACTGTCTCTCAAGAGTTCTTCAAGTTCCTCAATGCTTTTTATGTTTCGTAATGGAAAGAAAAGTGTTTGATAGACTGAAGACAGGAAAGAATATCTGTGCTGGCTGATGTGGAATGTTTGGTTTCAATATTTTGCGTTTCACTTAGTGCTATCCCTTCACATTTTCCAAGCAGGAGTTATCTTGGCTTTATGAATGTAATCAGACAAAATCCCCGAACTCTTCCATTCTAGAGAACATCAAAGTGGAAAAGTGACAACTCTGAAACACTTGGCAAAATGGAAAATTAATCAAAATGTCTTTCTCTCCGGGAAAATGATGAATTGGTACTTTGCAAGAAATAGATAGCTGGGTTTAGCCACCAACACGTCCACCAGGGCTCAGGCATAAGGCTCCGCGAGCTGCACACACTGCCCCATCTTCTCCCTAGCGAGGAGCAAACGCGAAGACGGAGCTGTGGGCATCACCCTCCCTCCCAGGAGAGAGGGAAGCCAGGCTCCAATCTCCCCACAGTATCTCACTGCATGCTCCCACCTCCCTTATTTTGACAAAAAAGCAAAAATCCTAGCAAAAAACATCACACAAGATTTATCTGAATGGCAAGATTAGATTGCTTTCTGCTCTCTTTCTTTCAAAAGGTAATCTTTTTCATTCTTTAAGCTGGCTGCTACCAGAAGTAGCATAGTAGAATTTGCTTAAATTGCACTTAGGGCTACAAAAATCGCATATAATTCATGCAAAAGCTATAGTAACAATTTATTTTTAAGCTCGGTGTCTAGTCTGAGGCTTTGCCCCTCACTTGTTTTTGTTAAGAGGTTGTCATTTATTCAGATGTTTCTTAAATTGTCTTGGGTCTAATTTTATAAACTTACATGAGGAATGAAGGATCACAAAACCGAAGGTATAGACATTTTGCATCTGATCATAAATAAATCTCAATGTAATTATGATGATCTTCTGCTCGTCTGTGGACTCTTTTTAGAGATTTTGTATAGGTTTTGCTTTACATTTACATGACCAGGCTGCTTTCTGATGCAACAGAAAGCTTCCTGCATGGAATGCATTGCTTAACAAGCAAAACTTGATTTATTCAAAGCAATTTTTTTCATTGTGCTGTAACTCAGTCTCTCTCTCACTGTCTCTGTTCCAATTAATATTTAATTATTTATGCAAATCAGAGCAGCTTCCAGGAGAGTGTGCCAGCCCAGAACAGCCAACAAGCTGGGGGACAGAACAGCCATTTTCACTAGACTGCAGTTCAAGTCCCTCTTCTGATTTCATTTTTGGCCTTAGGAGGAAGGACAGTCACTGTGTGCCTGTGATAGGAAGAATCACACGTGATCTGATCTGAACTGCTGCTGAGCACTTTGGTGTCAAGATCTAAGCAGATCTGTTGCCTCGTATGTCAAGTGGGAAGGATATTAAGCTACCTCTCAGAGAGGTGCTGAATAATTACTAGCTGCAGAGCGTCGTGAGATTGAAAATCTCAGGGAGGATATACGGCCAGAATAGTGTCATGAGCACAACTTCCTAATCAATGCTGATGCGACTCGCTCGTGGCAAAACTTAACTGGAATTTTACATAAAAAGAAGCAGGAAAAGCTTGTGAGGATATAAAGAAGGAATTCATGAAAAAGACAAATCACAACTTTACATTATTAACCCACAACATAAGTGATCCCTGAGCCTGAGCTCAACAAGTAGACACAAAGCTACACAGAATAATGCACCCATAGCAGAAGAACTTGTTTATGTTTACATAGTTTCTATTTATTTCCCAAATTTGCTATACCTCAAATGCAACTACATGATTAACCAAAAAAAAAAAAAAAAGGCTCCTGAACAGGTATGAATTATAGATACAAACTTTTAGTTCTGTACCTTTTTTCCTACATTTTTACAACATTCGGCAATATTCATGGACTCTTGAGTCCAGTTAGCCTAATGACAAAATCTCTCCTGCATGTTGGTAAAAAGCACATTGCCACTTATTCCAAAAATGTTCTCAATTATAAAACTTTTGTCAGCTGGTGTATAAGCACTAAGGCAAACAAGCTCCAAAAAAAGGCATTTAAAAATGGCTACATCTGTGGCATAACTACAAGATTTTTGTTTTCCAGAAATCATTTCCTAATCAAAGCCCAGAAGCTTGGAGCTAATGAGACTGCCACCTGCAATTTGATGGAGATGGTTTTGATTGCTAAGGTGCCTACAGCGCACGCTGTTGCCTCTTCCCAAGGAATGCAGGATATCTTCCTTTCTCTCCCCTGAGAACAGACTCCCCGAAAACTGTGGGATAAACAGGGGCTGCAGAGCAACATGAGAGGCACATTCCCTGAGCATAACACCTAGTTTGTGGCTAATTAGGGCCGCAGGAGCTTAGAGACATGAAATCATTGCCAAAAGCTCAACGGACAGAGTGAATTGTGAAGGATTCCTCTAAAAAGAGATGCAGAGCAACCAGTACTAAATGCACATGAGGGATGAGCAGTGTTTTTGACCAAGGAAAATGCATGTTTGACAACACCATTGTTCTGCATTCTTGACATCCCAGTCAATTTTGCAAAACTCACTGTAGACACAAAAGGGATTATAATAAATTTTCTCAATATTTCATGAAACATTTGTTACTTGAAATGCAGCTTTGAAATTTCCCATATTTCCTCTTAGAATAAATATGCTTTAAAACAGACAAAAATAGAATTAAATATCTTCATGATGGTCCAACGTTTAAGGTTATTTATTTTTCAGTTTTAAATATATATGTATTCTTTGTACGAATGTGTAAGAGACTAGTGTGGATTGTGTTTATGGTTTTGGATTATTTACTAGCTGAAGAGGGAGGAGTTTGTGGGAAACCAAATGTCTCCAACTGTTGCTTGGAAATAGATGATGAAGGCGAAGTAGTTCTCCAACTGACCACTGATATTAGGAGACTAGTCCATGTTTCCGTTCAATCACAGAATGGATGGAATGGTGATTTATGGTCTTGGTTACCAGGAGCACCATGGGTGAAGCAGCATTTATTTTATTTGTTATGCACATTTGGTGCCTTAATGTTTTTGCCATGTATCATCCCTTGTTTTATTCAATTAATCCAACATGTTGAATCTAATATGCAATTTGTATCCACTGTCTCACCTGGTGGTGTAAAGCAAATTCATGTTGTTCACCAATCAAAGCCAGCAGCTGTATCCATTATTTAGTGAGGAAGAAGCTTCCAAGCTTCTCAAAACCTTATAACTTTGTAAACATTTTTATTCCGGGACATTTGTTTTGCTAACCTTGTTTTACATATATAGTTTGACATTGTAGTTACTTGTATATTGAGTTTCTTTATTGTTTGTTTTGGAAACGTTGTTGGATCATCCAGCAGACAATATCTGGAATTTTGTATGATGATGTATAAGATACTGTTGTATGTGCTTCTTTCTTCTTTCTCTCTCTCTCTCTGTACTTCTACCTTTTCACACCACCACAAAGCAGCAATGTCGAGCCATGGGGTGGTGTAAGAGACTATTGCAGATTGCGTTTATGTAAAAGACTATTGTGGACTGTGTTCTGTCTCGACATTGTTGCCATATAGTTTACGAATTCCTAGTTCCCTGTCTCCAGGAGGATTGAGATATGAACGCCAGGTATCTTATCTTCTTCATACAGTGATCAACTTCTTGGACTTGTCATCTTGCGGAAAGAATGGGATACCAGCTTAAGGTTTGTTATCTCTGCACAATTTACAACTTCATGGATTAGCCCAAGACGCCAACAATGCTCAGCAGAGCCTGACCAGCAGCCTGGCAGTTGAGTGCTGGGGGGGGAAGAGGAGCACCAAAGCAAAAAACATCAAGAAAGTGGGCAGATTCTTCAAGATCTGGGGCAATTAAAGGACTACATTTTACCCCCCAAAGGGAGAGATGCATGAAAAGAGAGATGCTTTTTGTCCTTCCCAACTCTCTTCCAAGAAAACCATCACCTGCACCGAGGCAGACGACGAAACGTAACTCGACTGGCGGTGGTGGTAACTAATCTTGCTGCATCTCTCCTGCTTGCTTTCTTCCTCTTCTTTTTGTTTTCCTTTTCTTCTCCTTCTCTCTGTCCTAATACTATTATGAAAATAGAGCTTGTAAGGTTGTATCGCATTTGACCTCGTTTGTGTCTTAATCTCGCTCTTGGGATCGTATCGAAACCTTCCCTGACAGTGGATCAGAACAGAATGCCAATAAACAAAAGAACCCTGAATTGTTATTTGCTTTTGTCTACATGCTGCATGGACAGGCACTCTCACACATGTCAAGATTTGGGGGTACCACTTGCAGTTTGATGTGTACTCTCAAATAAATTACACACCTTCACTGTGCTCCAATTTATTCAGGCAACTACTCAGGCAACTAGAGGTAGCAATAGTTCGCTTGCTCATTTAATTCCAGTTCATTGCGTGTTGAGTAATTCCCTTGAGTTTCTTTTCAAAACAATCATTATAGCATTTAATGTGCAGAGATGATCAAGATAGCTTGTTATTTTTTCCTTTGAAAATCATAGGGAAAAAGGCGTGTTAACATAACAAAAATATTTTTCATCATTTCAGGTTGCTGGCTCAAAGACAGCAAGACTCAGCCCTGCAGTCCTAAATTCTACTCTGCTCACCTAGCAACATAAAGTAGAATTTTGAACTCAGAAATGTTTTCTAAAGTTACTATAAAAATTAATTATAAACAAAGGAGTTTGCAGGTGAATACCATGGCATTTATGCAAAATGTCCTTAAAAGTAATACTCTTTTGTTTTGTCAATGATAAGAGTAACGAAACATGTAAATTCAGCTTGTGTGAGGGGGAAAAAATTAGAGAGGAAATCAGGTAAACGAGCTGCAGTTCTCCTGGAGATCACAAAGGTTTGCTTCAACATCGGCGCTGATGAATCAGCACGTAACCCCACGAGCCTCTCGGAAGGGCTGGATGTGGAAATAATTATTTATTGAGGCAGCAAGCAGCAAGGTTGTTGTTTTGATGAATTGGCACACGTGGAACTCAGAGATGATGAATTGCACTGACGTTAATTCTATTAAAAGTTGCCTAATATGCACATAACTTGATTTATGGATTGTTCAACACAGAAGAGCAGCCTCATCTCACACACAGCACTCATCACACAGTCACTTCACTAAAACATGTGATAGAACAGACACTAGGTACTGAATAAGACCCTCCACTGTATAGCTCTTTTCATTTTCAGCCAGCTCAGTTGTGGAGTATGACAATCAATGCACATTTCTGCATATTCACAATGTCAGGACTTATCTCTTGTCAGAGAGACAACAGTGAATATACTTATTATTTCTATGTAGTCAGCAGTATCTGATGTTACTATTTGCTAAGTAGACAAAATAAATGTCCACAAGATGTGTCTGTCTCGGTACCCTGGGACTTATTTTTTTGAGGGTCTCTTGAGTCATGCAGTTCAGCGCTGCCCTGGTCCGTAACACTCCTAACAAAGTGAAGCACAGTGCAATAGAGTAATTCATAAAAGCTAGAATACTCCATGTTTATACCTATTTGACTTACATCCCTCTCTGGCGCCCTGCACTGAAGATGAGCTTACATTACTAGTCTCTTCCTACGAGTCTAACTCAACCTTAGATGGTATCTGCATTACAATACCTTTCTACTACTGAAAAATGAAGGAGGGTGAAAAAGAAAAAAAAAGATATTCTATTCTTTAAAGAAAAAAAAGTCTTTTTCACCTTTTCCCACGGTAGCCCTAGCCATGTGGATAGCACCAGTTATGTCAGAACGAGCTGAAAATGGGAAGGGGAAACAAAGAACTTCCAAGATGTCCCGACCAACAGGGCTGTTCAGTGGCTTCCAGTTTCCATCCAGCCTCCAAAAATTGTGCAGAAAAGTCACTCATTGCCTCTCTGGCAATCCATCAGCCCCAATTACGACTGGGCCATATAAACACAGTGTTCTTCACAGGACTTTTCCAAGCCTGAATTGTTCTGCTGCCACTATAGGAGAACTAAATAGCTGTGTGTTTTAATGTAATTACCTCAGTATTGCCTCCTAGTTTCTAAATGGGAGCCATAGCTCACCTAAGTTTAATGCATCTAAAGTATTGATTACAGCACTGTGTGGGAGAGTAAAGTGGAACCAATGGCTGATTCCTGTCATTCAACAGATGCCACAAAAGGCAGCACCTTCTGAACGTGTCTCCTTGCTGGCAACCTGTAGTGTTTGCAATGTTGTTTTCAGGTCCTGCAGAGGGGATGGATTTCAGCTCATGGCAGTGGGGCTGGCAGCGTAAAGCAGATCAGGCGGGAAGTCCTAAAGACATTTGGCCTCGTTCACCTCCACAGCAGCAGCACCTCTGCCCAGGCCAGCATCTGTCTAGTTTCACTGGTAGGCCATCAAATGCATCAGCCAGATCAAAAAATAACCAGCATTTTTATAAGCAATTTGTTGAGCATAAAAGGAAAGAATCTCTTTTAAGAAGCAAAGATTCTCAAGAACTCCTGCTTTTCAGAGCATGAAGGACTATTCTCACTCATAAAAGGGACACACTTGGATCTGTGGGAAAACACGCAATGTGTCTTCGATTGCAACAGAAAATTAAGGACTTCATTACATTTTGTAAGAATAAAAACAAATGAGCTCAGTGTTCTTGCAATGAACATTCTCAGAAGCCTAAATGAAAATATAGCTACATGTTTTACCAATACTCAACCTCATATTATTTATTTTCCAGTACAGAAACCTATTTAAACTTACAAGAATATATATGTCTTTCAGATGCACAAACAATGCTGACAGATAAACTGCTCTGCAGAGTACTGAAATGTCTGAAGAATTATGGAAACAGACACAACAGAAGTGAGATCTAAGTGACAGATTCTCACCTACTTCAACAAAAAGCAAGCAAGGATGCCCTAAACTCCAGTGATTTGATAAGCAAACTACAGTGCAAGCAGAAAATCATCAGCTGCCTTCCATGCAACATTATGGCAAATGATGAGAGTATTTGTGAAATGGAGGAGAACCAAGCACAAAGATCTGGAGATCAGAATGCCTCTCACCATGTTCACCAGCATCTTCATTTCCGCCATGCCTCTCCATTTCCACATCTGCAATTAATTTTGGATGCAGCTGGGCAATGGATTGGCAGTTCCTGAAATGCTCTAGTGTCTCATAACTATCCACCCTGTTCTAGCATTCCTTCCCATCTCCTCCAGACAGAAATACAATCACACAAATTATACAGGGTGGGAGAGGCAGAGAGGAGGAGACTTTTCATAATCATTGCTGCAAATTACCAATGATGCATGAAATGAAAAATTCTTGCTAAGTGCACCAAGAGGTGGATGGATCAACGATGTGCCATGTTACTTACCAAGAGTAACTGCCTCAAAGCAGAGCAGACATTGCTGCACAGTATTTTGCATTGCTCTTTGCTTTTCAAACCATTTCAAAACGAGCACATTGCAGACTTGGCACCAACTTCTTCAACTTTCCAATTATTAGGACCTAAACCAAGAACTTTTAAAAGTCACAGATAGCAATGTGTCAAAGGAATCTTAAGTTACCTTAATAATAAGGAAAAAAATCACTATAAAGCAGACGACTGATAAAGCCCAGGTTCATGTTTCTCTGCTAGAAATAGAGAGTGAGAATCAGTGATTACAGATTCATATAAAGAAATCATAAGCATCAGTAGATTGCTAAATTGTTTTTACCTCTACAGTTAAAGAATTCACAACAGTTAATGATGAAATACGATTTTCAAACAGACTAGCTATGTCTATTAGGTTGCCATCATAGCAATGGTGAGTCAAACCTTAATTCTAAGGGACTGCATTACGATGCACCACTTAATCGTGCCACCCTTGAGGCTATGCTGGCTAAGAGCATTTTCACACTGGAGTCTATATAACGTCACAGCTCCCTGCCAAGCACTCCCTGCCTGGGACTTCCCCTTGGTGAATCCATGCTGACTGCTCCTCAATACCTTCTTCTCCTTCACATGACTGGAGATTCTCTCTAGGATGAGCTGCTCCATCACCTTTCCAGGGACAGAGGTGAGACTGACTGGCCTGTAATTGCCTGGCTCCTCCCTCTTGCCCTTTTTGGAGCGACGTTGGCTCTCTTCCAGTCCTCAGGCACCTCCCCTGCTCTCCAGGAGCTCTCGAAGATGATGGAGAGTGGCTGAGCAATAACCTCCATCAGTTCCCTCAGGACTCTTGGGTGCATCCCGTCGGGGCCCATAGATTGCCCATTTAGCTCTCTTTCACCTGAGCCCTACAGTTCATGGGGAGTGACCTTAGCAGTAAAGACAGAGGCAAAGGCAGCATTTAGTAACTCTGCCTTCTCAGCATCCTCTGTCACCAAGTCCTCCTCCCCATTAAGCAACACGCTAACGTTTATGCATCTTACGAGCAGGAGACGAGGCTCTTACTTCTCCTGCATGCAGAAAGGGACAGTGTTGCTCAGTAATCTGAAGGCCTGAGATCATAGTCTCGTTCGAGGCACACAAAGCCCATAAATGTAAAATACCTTGAAGGGAGAGCTAGGGAAAGAATTTCCCTAGTTATCATCACTGTATATGCCTCAGAGCTAAAATACAGTCTTTCTGCAAGTCCATCCCCTTTTCTGCAGGCAAATGCATATTTGCAGCTTTAATTCTGGCACAGGTTAAGCTCCAGAGGCTGATGCTTCTAATTAAATAGTAAAGAGTCACAGGTGCGAACCAGTTAAGAGCTGAAATACTCCTCTTTTTGCTTGGACTTCATTATTAAGTGCAATTTCAGCCTTGGTAAAATGTCAGCCTTGAATTTGAACTCTGTCATGCAAAGCTCTATCCAAATCCTGCCTGGCTCCACTGTATGCTGGCAGAATAATCATAACTAACCAAGTATAAAAACTTGGAATAAATTATATTTGAGGGAGTTAACAGACTGGAAGCTCCCTAGTATTAAATATAACCAAGTAAAAGGCAAAACGGCAATCTGGCCACTATCAGGTGAATAATTAAAGAACTAGGAAGTAAAATGACATTTTAGAATTTGTATAGCGTGGCAGAGGCTAAGATTTGTATCACAGCACCTTTCCAAAATGCATCCCAGGGTAGCACTTGCCTTTCACTCATCAAGGAAACTGTATTTTTCTCAGGTCTGTCTTTTTTCCTGCTAAGCAATGTAGACATCTGCAACACCACAGCCTCAGAGGTAAAGTGAGCCTTGAATTGGTGGATTTACAATCACAACACACTATTTGCAAACCTCTGACACGTATATTCAATCACTCTACGCAAGTGAAAAAGTTGCCAAAAGGAAAATTGCTTTGAAGCACTAATTTCACTTCTCCTCAAGCTCTGCAATATTAACTACAGTTTCTTTATGTGAAGTCAGCTTTGCCTTTTTACTTCCTCTTGCTTCTATTTTGGACATTCTCCCTCAGTAAAACCTTTCAAATAATGCAGATATAATAATGCCCACTCACAGGTGATGCTGCAAACACCACTCAAAGATCTCTCTTCTCTTCTTAAAATGCACAGGAGAATTAAGACTTTGAAGTGGAAACTTGGGGGTCTCTGCCATAGGGCTGGCACATGGTTCAATGCCTGGGCAATAAAATATTATTTGACAAATATGAAGTGTTTCAGCTTTTACACATAGTTTTTAGTGTGAAATATTGCATAAAGCACAGCAGTAGCATATTCAGGGTAGAGGCACCCAGACCAACACTATCTTCATACCTGCAGTTTGATGATAGAATATCATATTTCCACTGAGTTAGAAGATTCTGTGCCACTTATTACACAGACTATTCCAATCCGATCCCAATGTCCTTGAAAAGCACATGCAAGGTGGCAAGAGAAAAACGCAGGCTCAGACCTCTGGTTCTAGACGACTTGAAGCAACAAGGTCCTGCGCTCCAGC
Source organism: Nothura maculosa (assembly GCA_032353885.1). Lineage (NCBI taxonomy): Eukaryota > Metazoa > Chordata > Aves > Tinamiformes > Tinamidae > Nothura > Nothura maculosa. Next base: position 646,276 of record JAUBOD010000117.1, read on the forward strand.
AGACTGATCCTAAGTCAATCCACCAGAGCGCAGCGAAGAGCAGGGAGAACATTTGGAAGTTGTTCGCTTTTTTCTTTGCTGCTGTAAACTTGCAGCACACAAAGTGAACACAAGTTGACAGTGAGTGTCTTCAAAATGAAAATACTCAGACTTTCCCAAATTACGTTTTTAATGTCCTCTTAGACCTGCCTTGGAACCCCTTCCCAGCTCTTCTGACTTTACTACTGCTGCTTTTACTTCTGTTTTTCTACTGACTTTTCTGCTTTTCCGTTTATTAACATGTTTTCTGTTTTGGTGGAAGGAACCCACAGGTGCATGCAAAAAATATAAGCTGATCATAATGCTGAAACAATGAAAAATTCCATTTTCAGGTACAGTGAAAAAACAGGGAGGGCCTATTCCTCTAGGCTCACAGTGGAGCTGCAATCTCAGCTGTTGTTTTTAAGATTAAAGAGTATTTATTAGCAGAATATAAATTCAAGTTGACAACATCTCTCCAAAAACGTGGCTCTCATGAGTGAAAATAAATCTGATGGGTGCAATTTATACTACTTTTCAAACATTAATCCTGGGAAAAGGTTGAAGCCAAATTTCCTTCATCCTGTTACTTAAAACAGAACAAAACTGGGACTTCTATTGTCCTTAATAGAACTAGAGGATTCACATGCTTTGTGTTAAGTAACACAGACGTCCTTTCAAATAGCATGTGACATTCTGCGTTTATTGCTCAGTTTGCACTGATTAAACTAAAGCCAAGCAAAACCAACTCTTAGGTAGCAAAAGCTACATCACTTTTAAAGGAAACATCATTACAAATCATGCCGGTAAAGCAAACAAGGGGAATACTATTAAATAATTCATCCCCACAGCTCAGTGATATCCAAGGTGTGCCCTCAAACAGCAGCACAGCAAAGCACAACTGCTTTATTAATCCAGAGAAATATTAACTGCAGACAAGGTTAGCAGAAATAGGGGGAATCGGAGAAGGCAAAATAATGGCTAGTATTGTGGAAACTCTCATTGTGCAGTAGTAACTGGGTTTAGTGAAGTCAATTCATAGCGTTGCAAGGGGAGAACAGGTATGCAAATTATCAGAAAATGAAAAGATGTTGATGAAAAAGAGCTACAGAAATACAGAAAAGGACTTGCAATGAATATGACAAGTTTATTTGCTATCAGTAAAACCTACTCCCAAGATAAAGCTAAGGTTTTCACCATTTTCTACTGAGCTTTAGGAGCACCAGGTATGAACGAGCACAAACCTTTGGCCGTGCGATGTGTGACCACAGGAGCAGAACAGGTTTCCGAGGAGCCTCCCTAGTCAGGCAGTACCTGCGGTGATCTCAGTGCGGGACTTTAGCCCATAGAGTTGTATTTCCTCTGCTGGTTGAACAAGGTAGACCTCTGAGACAGGTGTTTCTTGTTGGATCTCCCTTAAATTCAACTAACCTCTTTGTTAAGTTAGCTTTCACTGAGGACATGATTAATCGGGCCATTAAGGTTTGCAGTACATTATTTAAACTTTTCTCCAGACAGATACAGACCAGTTATACAGCTTCCACAGAGCTCTTACTAATTCTAACAAATCTGGTGAGTGGGAGATGAAGAAGTGGCTTTCACTGGAGTAGAAAGTGTAAGGAGGGAAGCACCTGCAGTCTGCGACAACAGCAGCAGTTTGAGGCATGGAGGGTGCCACTGAAGCCAACTGGTTCACTGGGAAACTGCTCTCAGAGTAAAATTCTCATGAGTTCTGACAAAATATATTGCCAGTTGACAAATTAAATGTAAAAGGTTGCATTTGACTAATAAAATGAGCCTAATTAAGTTCAGTCTTTCCACATCCCAAAGATCATCCCAGCGGTGCTTCTTTAGCTTTTACAGGCAGTAGACTTGCTAGACTTACTTTTACAGGCAGTAGACTGGCTTCTGCAGACTGAAGCATATGAACATTATTGTCTAAAGACACCTCCTCCCCACGTACAAGCTGAACGTAGCCTTTTGCCTCTTAAATTTAAGATGAAGTTTTTTCACATTTCCTGGCAGAACAGCTGCTAAAGTGGCATAAACGGTTGCAAAAGGCTGAGCTGGGCTTAAGGAAGAACTCACTGCTATAAACATGTCAAGAGACAGAGGGAAAGGAGAAAAAAACCTTCCACAGGCCTAATCAGAAAGGCTCCATACGCAAGAACTGGCCACGTGTTGGCAGGGACCTCCCTGCAGGCTGGAAGTCACTGGTGCTGGAAGGCACAAAGACGTCTCCGAGCTGCTGCCGAGCAGCTGCTCTTGTGGATCATTTCTTTGCTAATCCTTCTAAGACCAGAATTACACTCACTTTCCCCCACTGGTTTCCAATCAGTACTGCTCACAGTGCACTGCTCACAGTCAGAAGAGCAGGTTTGGTTCATAAGAAGTAAGAATGAATAAGTGTAACAAAACAAGCAGAATCATCCATCTCTAAGCTCGTTTTAAAATATTGGGTCTTTAAATTTCCTCATATTAGCTCTGCTTTGAATAATGTCCTAATACAAAAGATCACACTGTATGTCATAAAAATAAACAGCTCATCCATCAGTTTTTCCCTGTGAAGTTTGTATGATTTTATCCGATATGTCAATAATGTGGAAGCAATAACACTGAAATCTACCACTGTGCTTCTCATTTGCTGCGTTTAGGATATCAGTTTAGATCTATACAGAGAGAATACTGCATCAATACATATGTTAGCTGGAAACAACTCCAATCATCTGATGCAAAATTATTCTCAGAGGGTGAATTACCAATTCTACAGCTTTTTTCCAGTCAGCGCCAGTAACACGTGCTGCTTTCTCTACATATCTTTGCTTATATGGAGCAGCACTACCAGAATGCTCTTTTTATTCTTTTTTTTTAAACTCATTACAACTGTCTTGAATTTAAAAGCAGGAATACATTTACCAGGAAGTCAAACATTAACTTAAGTTTTGGCTTCTCCACTAATGATACTCTAGAATCCACCCTAGGTTTCCTAAAGGAGATCCATTTTAGTAGCTCATAGAATATGTATCACATACATGAACTTCATTCTAAACATTGTCAAAAAATCCTTAGTTCAAGCATCTTGGTCAGCCTCTGAGCAAGGAAAACAAGAGGGAAACACTACTTCACCTATAGTAATTTCATACAAGAGCTGTGTGCACAGGACTTTCTTTTCTCTCACAGCTTCTTTTGTAAAGATTGAGAAAAAAAAAGAGAAATCTTTAGTTGTTAGTATCTGAACATATCATTGGAGAAATGTTCACTTGCACCTTGAAAACAAAAAGATTTTTTCATGACACAAAGCAAAATTCAAAACTCAGCAGTTCACTGAAGTTAGCCTATCGTTCACTTTAATTAAAAATAGTAATCACTTACCAAGTAGGCTCACTGTACATCTAATTTTGTTGTGACTGGTGGATGGTCAGTAAACACTAGTAGATTCTGCAGTTTGATAGCTTCAAACCAAAGATCAAAGTTATAGCAGTTAGCATCCATGTGTCAAGATGAAAGGGCTCTGCACACAATGAAAATTGCTCATATTTTGGTAAAACAAAAAAAGGGATTATTTTTCCAAGAAAAGTGTTCAGATATCAGAGACGTGTTCATCCCTGCTTTGCAACAGTGATAACAGAGTAGGTTTATATTTTACAAACCAAATAATTCTGCTAGACTTAACGTAAATTGTCTGGCAGAATCTTACACATTGCCACTAATGACAGGAAGCAAGAAAAGGGCTGCTCCTCAGAGGCTGATGATTTTTCAAGTTGTGACTACACTAGATTATGTCACCTTCTATTTGCAAATGAATGCTTCCAAGGACCAAATTTGCCAGCGAGAGAAAGAGTGGTGAGTCACCCAAGCTGACATTCTTCGATTCTTTATAAGGATGAGCCCTGTACAAAACTCTGGTTAAAGAAGCAACTGAGGAATGAAATTGAAAAACAATAAACTGAAAGGAAGGCAGCCTCAGAACAGCCTTTATGGAACAATTTAATAAATCCACGAGCAAGCCTTTGTTTACAAATTAGATTCAAGTTGCCTAACCCAACATTTCCAAATTTTCTTACTTATCTCAGTTCAAATCATCGCCTATTGTAGGCGAAAAACTTGTATTTTTACATATTCAGTACATCTGTATGCATTTTCTAAAGTGCTGAAGACTACCAAATTCAAGTTCTATGGAGTTTCAGACGTTTCATGGCCTTTGAAAAACGGACTTTTTTTTCTTTTTTAGTCCTTCAATATTTATTTCCTTGGTAGATCCAGCCAGCCAACTTTGAATATACTGATCTGACAGGATTTGGGCCACCCTAGCAGCATGCAATGTACAGCCAACCTACAGCACTTCTGTTTAATTAGAATGAAATGGTCATGATTCTATTCATTCCCTAGGAGGAAGAAGGGCAGGAAGTATCTATTATACCTAAACATTACTGCAGTCCCTTTGGCTCTGCTAAATCTATGCACATTAGTGGCTAAAAAAAACCAGAAAGGTTTATGAGCTATAATATTAGTGGAGGGGGGGAAAACCAAGAAGGATGGATTTCCTCATTTGCAGCAGAATATTGTTGTAAAACCCTGGCCATGTATATGGACATAAATGTATATGAATATTACCTACAAGGCATTTGATTTCAGATCTCCTAAGGTAAATGTTTTGGCAACTGTGTAGCTAGAGGTTAATCGCTAAGTCTGTTCTGCACAAACATTTAACAAGAGAAATGAAAGAAGCCTCAGCTGCCACAACAACAACTGCAAAACCAAGAGTATCTGCAAATTGTTTAAGCAAGAGCCTGCTCAAGGTCAACATTAGTGCTAATACCAAGGCAAGAAAGATTTCATAGTCTTCTAATGAGAAAAAACAGCAATGCAGGATGTTAAAAGATCATAAAGAATGTTTACCAAACTTTGAGTTAACATAAAATGAGTTCAGCTAGGCAGCAAACTCAGGTGCTAAAACAATCACTACACAGTTAGGTTTCTTAAAGGTAATACAGACCTGAATCTGAAATAGAAGTGCTTTAAATGTACTAGGCACTTGCTATTACTCCTTTGACACAATTTCATTATCTATGCTAGATAAAAACTGTTTGACAGAAAGACTCTTAAAGGGCATGAATAAATACAACAAACAAATCTAATCATTTCTTTGAGTTTATATTCTTACAAACCAAAGTGCCTCTGGAGTAAGGCAGTGCACTCCCTAGAAACAGACAGTAAACAAAAGAACGACTTCCATCATAGGATTAAATATTTAAGAGTAAGATTATGGAAATGATACCTTCCCACAGCAAACATCCTGTAAAATTCCTCATAAAGCTAATTTAAATGTTTAGTAGGTAGCAATAGCCATTCATACAAATGTGAGCAGAGATTCACTGATTCTTAGGTGACAATTCTTAAGTCCTTCGCAATTTTACCAAAGTTGCAAACTAATCACCTGTCAAAATGGTCGCTTTTCAATACCTGGTGCCATTCAATATCAAACAAAATTGAATTAACATAGTAAAGCTGGAATGACGAACATGGCTTTGACATTTTTACGCTATGGCCACATAGTAGAAGGCTTCTAGAAATGCCTTTTGTAATATCTTTTCATATGACTCTTTTCTTCGGCATCTCATCCACTTCCTCGCAATTTCTCTCCACTAGAGCACGTGGCATAATCCAGCCCTGAAAGAACACATTCTCAAAAGTAACAGTTTGGATATCACAGCTGCCTTTATCATGATAAAAATGGATAATTCCCAAACAAGAAGTCTTCAGGTACATTAGGATACTTTTTGTCAGAGCCATTACTTCAAATATAGGAGATGTGCCTTTGGGAGGTCTAAAGAATATTCCACGCTTTGCAGGCTTCATGTTTCCCTCTCTAAGGAATCCCGTCAAGGCCTGAGCTTGGCCCGCGGTGGCCGCATCCCTACAGGGCCAGGGATCCATATCCGCAGAGGCTGCACGAGGGGAGAGGCGCGGACGGGAGTTGAGCCCGGCTGCGTGCGCAGCCCCAGCGCCCCTAACGTTCACCCACCTCTTCTGAAACACAGAGCCTGGGGCTGCCATCGCGTCCTCCCCAAAGCCTCCACAGGAGAATCCTTGAAATAAACATCCCTGGCACCTTCCTTCATGGCCCTGCAGTTTCACAAGTCCCTGCTGCCTTGATAAGCTAAGGGGAGCTTGAAGCACCCTGGCTTATTAGGCTAATACAGCCTCTCCACAGCCTCCCTCCTTCAGCTTAGAACACTGAAATGGGCTTGAAGTGCCAGGTGAGCAAGTACACCTATAATTCTTCTACCAAAGCAACAAATATGATGTGGGATTTTTACCTGGTCTTTCAAGATATCTGAAAGCAGCATGTCCAAGAGGGAGGACAAGAATCCAGCAGATTACTGTTCCAAAAATCATGTGTCCCCACATCACAAATTGGGTTGGAGCCCTGAGTGCAGGAAGCAAACCGTGCTTTGTCAGACACACAAATGCTAACTTATACCTGGAAACACAGCTCTGGGAAGAGGTGCCCATTAAAACAAAGTTGACAATTTCACATTTATAATAAAAACACTAAGGGATGCAACTTGGGATTTCTAGTGGGCTTATGCAAATCTTCCTCTGCAAGTAGCATTTGCAGAAATGAGTCACTTTTTTCTAAGTTCTGTCTCTCTGAGCTGGAGACTCAGAGAGATAACTAAAAACTTGGTTGAACATATATTTGGACAACACAGTCCCCAACAATTCAGCCGATAGACTATTATCAATACATAATAATCTACTGAAAATTGCTTTTAAAGCTCAGTTGCATGCACACATGCATATATGTACATAAACATAATAAACTTCAAGTAAAACTAGATATAGCCATATTACAGAATCACAGAATCTACAAAGTTGGATATATATAGTTTTATAGCTATACTTACACTATGGGCATAGCATAACTATAACATACTGTAGCAGCATGGTTAGCTTCAAGCATCTGTAATGATTAGCAGCAAACTGGCATGCTGGAAAGCCCCATGCCTGATGATCAAAACTCAGCAACTACTGTCACTTCTACCTCATTTCTGTTATTTGCAAAGCCTACATCCCACCTCCATGTGACAGATCTTTTCTTACTCTTCCTGGCCCTGTAATAACAATAGCACTCTCGATAAATTACCTCAAGCATTATTCAATTTCAAGTAGCCACATTTGTTTTCATGTTTCCAGCAAAATTATGACAATAGAAACAGATTATTGCAATTGCTTCTCCAGGCTAGGACTACAGGTACTTTGCTTTTCCATGACTAATAACTCCCGTTCTCCGCTTTATTCAGTCAATCACATGTTCAGACTTTTTGGGGGGGAAGGATGTAGATTTTATTACCATAAGAGAAAATAGAAAAATGATTGAGCCCTAAAAAGACCTTACCTTTACATATACGTATTACAGTGATGAAGGTAAGAGAGAGAGATGACTAAGTCTATTGTAACCTTTGTCAAGAATATTCATATATACAGGAAGGGAAAAAAAAGAAAGGAAAAAAGGCTTTATTGCTCATTTTAAAACCAGCCAAAGCAAGAATAATGTCAGCAAAACTGACATTATTTAAATAAGAGATAGGAAAATATTAACGTATAAAAATTTTAACTGAAAAATGTCTGCAAATCGTTTTTTTTTTTCCATAGAAGTTGGTGAATGCTCATTGGGAGTAGTCGAAACAGCCAAGCATGTGCCAAATCAGGAGATAAAGAGATGACCAGGACAAATCTGTGGTTTTGACAACTAGCAGTATGAGTAAAGAGGAGAGGAGCGGTTTTCTACTACTGTGTCACCTCCTAAAATGACTTAGGACTTGGTAGGCAAGGCCTTGGTAGGACTGTTTGAGGCAATCTGGAAAACTGCCGTTCATTGTCACTGGTGTCAGCAGCCATCCCCTCCCCAGCAAACACTGGTGGCACCAGCCAACTTCACGTGCTGCATCTCTCTATTTCATACTTACAGGTGAAATCAATTTGTTTAACAAAGAAACTAGAAAAAGAAGGTCGGTCCCCGTGGCACAACAAGCAGCGGGCACCGTGCTGCATTTTTCATGAGGTGTCCAAATGCGACGAGACCAGCACTTGAACAACTGCAGCACGAGTTTATTTTAAATTATTTTAACACTTGAAGCTTCCGCAAATGATTTCATTTAAGCAAGGACCCAACACAACAATATGTTCAAGACTTAAAACATAATGCTTGTAAGAGATTTCCAATGTACAACTCTAATATAAAGTATCATATGCAATACTTAGAAGGGAAAAAAACCCACATTTAACCAACTTCATGGTAAAGCATAAATAGGCAAAAGAAGATATTAATCATACTCTTGGAAGAATCATGCTCAGCTCACCAATACCAGCAACATGAGCCAGCTTATGATGAATTACTTTTTCACAAACTTTTTATTAAAAACAGTCAGGATATTGCAGAAAATTAGTAAGAAGGAATTAAGAAGGAATAATACATTTTCCCTTCAAGATACTTAGGTCTCTTTCTGTTTCTGTCACATTCACTCAAAAGGAACTTCCGTTTAAACAGCTATCAGGAGAGAGTCTCCTGGGGGAATCAGGACTTTCCCACGGTTTGCCTACCTCTGACCCTTTGGGTTGTAGGAAAATGCCCCCAAACGAGGGCCCTGATGGGGGTCAGAGCTGCTGCAGGTGCCCCTGTGCTCAAGCGCACACAGAACCAGCCCCGCATTTAAGCGGAGGAAAATTCCTCCTGCCGGGAGCGTGACCAGACTGCGCAGCCCCTCCACGCTACGGAGGCTCCGTAGGAGTGGAGCAGCCTCCAGAGCGGAGCTCACGCTCGGGACGCTGCCTCCCAGCTCTGCAGGGCCACAAGGGTGCTGTAAATGTGCTCCTGCAGACACCCGGTTGTGCTGAACAACCGCAGGGGAATCCAGAGCTCCCGTTTTCTGTGTAGGTGTTGGCGGAAGCCCCATGCGCAGGCATGACGGGGAGCCATGCTGCAATGCAGGCAGCACACCAGGGCACTGCAATGGCACTTTAAATCCTCCGCCCCAGCGGGGCTCCTCATTTATGCATCCTGCACTGTATTTCTGCTCTCTCCCACCTAGGCTTCCCTAAGGAACAGGAATAAATGAATGCACCACGAGAAGGACTGAAGGCATTGTAAGGTACCATCCCCTTCCTGAACGCCACCGTAAAAATTTTTCATATACCAAACTCTTTCAATGCCTTTATTTCAAGCCTAGGGCTTACAGAATTGTAGACTAGTTTAGTCTCCCTAATAAATCTTCTGTAATATTTACAGCAATCTATACAAAACCCCAAAGCCGTATCTGCCCAAGGACCCTCACGGTTCTTTATCAGCTCTCTGTTTCCTTGCTGTCTGCTTCTGGCAAGATGGTCTCAAGCACAAGACAGACAATATGTTTATGCTATTTTATTTTTGACAATGTTTTAAAGCACTCACTGTGTCCGTTTGCACGGTGTGGATACAATTTAGATTAAAAATAGTTATGCTTTGATTTCAGTTTCATAGGAAATTGTGTGGTTTTATAGAAAGGCTGAAACATAAGGAGCCTTGCAGATGACAATTCAAGAATTATTTTTAATATATATTAAAACATATATTTATATTAAAGTTGTAAAAGTTTTAAATTGAGTCTCTATCTCCTAGGATATCTGAACCTCTTTTCATTTAAGGACTCTACTAACTGCAGATCTCTGAGTGATTTTCATTCCCTATGTTCCAGTGAGACTAATTTATATTTAGATTGGTCTGGGTGTAATTTGTATTTCATTAAAACTATTTCTCTTAAACAAAGGGTGAACCATTAGGCGTTATTATTCCTGATGCACATAATTATACTAAATATGATATTAATGGCTATGGAGGTAGTGCATGCTCTTTGTTACAGAAGCTTCATTTCAGCAATACCGAGTACTAGTCTCTTATTTGCACCTCTTCACATCTAGGGGATAAACTACAGAAATCACGGATGCTGAAAACTATTACATTAAACTCAGATTCCTTTTATGATTTATAGGATGAAATGTGTATGCATTACACAGTTCATGTGAAATGAATACTGTATCTTTGTCCTCTTTTATAAAAATGAGTGTATAGGAACCTCTGCTCTACCAGCGTCCTAGAAAATGACAGATCACCACAAATGCTGCATATTCCTGCTAGTGCTACCCTGAAGAGCGATTCTCATCCTGCTCCATTCCCCCTCAGGATCATCAGCCGGCTTATGAGCCCTCAGTAATTGCAAAATGTTAAATTGTTACTGGTATTTACAGTAAAACGTTATCTGATGTATCCATGACTGCCATGTCAACTATTTGGAAGTCTTATTGTCAGTTCTCAAACAGAGATAACGTGGATCTTCTCTGTGTCTACAGAATTAGCTCACAGCATATGGAGGATGTCCACGCTTTCAGAAACCCCTGGGAGCACTTGCTAAATCTGTGTATGTCCCTGGCACGACAGACATGCACAAATATTCCATTTCTGGGCTTAATTAACTGTATCATAACGTGCCAGGGTTTCAGCCCTGTGGAAGCTACAGCCAGCAGGATTCATGTTAAAATCACAGGTCTGTACACTCAAGTACAAGACTTTGATGCATGATACAGCACTAGTGAGCACAGATGAATAAAATACTTCATTTTATAGCTGGTATACCTCAGGCCATCGCATGCACCTTCAGCTGCTACAAATTACCCACCAGAATAACCCAGTATCGGTCAATGAAGTTCACACATCAGGCGAAGTGCGTGCTCCCCACCTTTCCTCTCCGGAAAAAAAGACCAGGTGCAGATCATAGCTCATCACTGCTTGCTACCCTAACCCGCAACCACATGTTCCCCTACCATCCAACATGTTTTTTTCTGAAAGATACAAGCTCCTTTTCTACATCTGGGGGGTCAAACCAGCCAAACACAACCACATTTGGTGGGTGTGAAATTCAGGGCAACTTCTCAAGAACTGGAAGTCACAGAGAACCCTAGCATATGCTGCAGACACAAGTGCTCGTCCAGGGATCTGGAGAAGGGAGGACACTGCTCAAGTTTAGGCATCTCCCTCAAGCTGCCCAGGAGAAAGATTCCTGCATGCTCATGGTTTCCTCATTTGTTCTCTTCCATACATGACTTTTTTTCTCCTGGATACCTTCTCAGACCAGCATAAAAGGATTGCCTTTTCCAGGAAAGAAAACCTGACGCACTTCAGGGCTTGGTAGTTTCCCATTGGTCCTGGAGGGAAAAATGCACATGCTGAAAAAGATCATCTGTGCACAACCAGCAGCTAGGTCAGCTTGGCAAGACTTATGGCAATAAATATTTTTTTCTGGAAATCTAGTACTCCCTCCTGGTAACTCCTCATGGACACCCCTATTCCCCTCCCAAGCTGGTATCTCTCCTTTGCCATTGAAAAAAAAAACCAAAAAACACTTCTTGCCACAACCTTTTATGAGCCATAAACTATCTCCTCGCTCACACCACCAAACTGCAGAAAATTCCCCTCCTCCAAATTCCCACTTCTAAAAGCAAAGAGCATTTCCCATTGGATAGTTTTTAGTTTTTCTTCTCACACATTCAGTTTCAGTGCTGTAATGTATTAAATTACAAGAAATAGGACAGTGCAATGCTACACCACTTCTCCAGGTCTGCAGGAATTGATTCCAGCTCTTGATATATGAAGCAGTAGACTCTGCAACAGCTAGTTGCATCAGCAGATATTGTTTTTCAATGGGGAACTTTCAGACAAGAATCCATACAAAGCATTTATAAAATATAGATGCTTTTGGATGTGGATTCACTGAAGGAAGCTTAATAGTGATTTGGATGGGTTAAGTGGTATTTGGGAACCTCCAAGATGGTTTGTCATCAGTGAAAAACAGTCCATTTCATAAAACTTATATCCTATTACAGAAGTATTAAATGAAGAGCAGAGCCAGAGAAATTGTTCTTCCCTATAGTACTGCCTTTTTTTTTAAAACCCAACTTTTTGTCATTATAAGCAATGCAACTTTGGATGGTGAAATAGCTTTTGTATTTTTAAAACAAGTTGATAATGACTTTCATGTTTACTTTTAAATGCAGTGCAAGTTGGTAAATAAGATTGAGAAAACAGAATTCAAATGGGTGGATGGCAAGGCGTAGTTAAAAAAGATTTAAAGCTAACGATTACTGTTTTAAGTCAAGATGAATGCATACATTTGTATTCCCTTCTGCACAATTGACTGAACTTCACTTTCAAAATGTCAAGGATAAATATCCTTCAAATGCTTCCATTAAAAGGATGATAACCATAGTAACTGTGTGTAGCTTGCTTTTCTTCCTCCCCTCCCTCTGACATGTAATATTTGCAACATTGCTGCTGAGAGCTACAGAAAAACAATCTTTATCATATTCCAGACGAGGATGTGGGTGTCCACAGCCTTCCTATGTTGTCCTCAAAGGGGAGGTTATGAAAGTAGCTTTTGTTTGGTAATTTAAAGATCCATTTGCAGAAATGAAATCTGAGCAAGCGATTAGGAACATGCACTACCATCTGCTGCACTCATTAGTATACAGGGGACATTGCCTACCTTCCCTTATTTACCACTTTTTTCCCCCCTCCATGGATTTATTTGCATCATTATAAGAGAAGCAGAAGCGGAGAAAGGTTGAGAGGGGGGGAAAGGTTGAGGGCAGGTAACGAGGTATGTACAGGGCCACACCAACCCTCACAGATCCAGGCCACCATTCCACATGCTCGACTCATGGCCTGGACCCAAGCTAACCTCCCACCTTGGCACTGAGATGGGCACAGCCTCCACAGCATGAGAAACACGCTGACTCTAGCCCTAAGTACCTTATCCCCTTAGCAGTGCCTTTCTGATGACAATTCAAAGCTCGAGGCCTACACAGGATCCTTATCACATCAAAAGATTCCTGTTGTGAAAATACAACTGTAAGCACCTACATTTCTGTCAAGAAGGTATCAAAGTTCATGGTGTTTTGGAGAAAGCAGCTGAATTAGTGGTGTCATCTTGCTCCTTCCTTGGCAATGGGAAAGGAGGAGCTGATGGTGCTGCCCTAGGTGAACTACCTCCAAGAGCGCGCATGACTCAGCGCTGTGCAACTGTGCTGATTTCACTGGAACTATTTGGGTAGATCTTTTTTTAATCTCTCGCTAGCAAAATATTACAGCAGACACCTGACCTGAATACCTACCCACTGCCTGCGCAGCAATTAAGCTCAGAGCAGGTCTGGATTATTCCATCCAATAGAAGAAACACACTTGCGTCCTCAAGCCGTACAGCTTGCAAAGGATGGATGTTTTCTTCTTGCTTTCCTAAGATATATAGTATAAACATGATCTACTCTAATCCCTTTAGCTTAAAACTTTCCTGTACAGGAGTTATCGTGCAAAAACCGGAGCACTAAATGCACAACATTCTTTCAAGTGTATATAATTCCTTGGAATATTGGTAATATTTGCCACTGAAGATCTTGGCTAATGCAGGCCCACTTGATGTCTCTAAACATCTTCAATTCATGTGGTATTGCCCAAGTATTAGGCAACAGTACAGCCTTTTGGCTGCTTTGCCTTTTGGACTGGGCATGGCTTTCAGTTCAAGGCATCTCTGCCCTTGAATGAAGCTCTGGAAAAAGGACTAGCCATGCACAAAAGAATGAGAAAATGTGTTAACTTTCTTTCATGTTGAAAGACTTTTTAAAATAAGTATTTTGTAAACAGCAGCTTTTTTTGCCTGCATTTGGCATCAAATGCCCCTTTTTCTGTGAGCCTATTTGAAGTGAATGTAAAACAGGAAATGTGTGCTTTGGTAGTATGTGTTCCTGTTTCACTCCCTTGCCTCATATCCATCACAGGAAAAACAAAGTGGAAACTCACCTTAGATAAAGAAAAATCTTTTTCCTGAGCCTCTAACAACATCTGCCTTACACATGTGTCCACATATTCAATTCTTTGGTGCCATTCTGGGTTGTTTTATGCAGGTTATGGTTTCAGTGAGTAAGATGGTCAGAGAGGTTCACAGGCAGCTTTGGCACCATCAAAAGGTTGGAAAAGGGCAATATTATAACTTTTATTAATCAGGAATGACTCTCCTGATTCACATGCACAAGGTCCACCAGTGCTTTGCGAGCTGCATCTTCAGCTTGCAATGCAAACCGCCTGGTCTGCAAGCTTTTGGAGCTTGCAGATAGTTAAATCAACAGGTTTTTTTAGATTATAGAACCAATTTGTTTCATTCTGTCACAAAATACTTGCAAATATGCCCAATCCTTCTCACAGTTGTGGCATTTACTACCACATTCTCCATCTGATCACAAATAGCGACCTTCTGGATCGTTTACTCCCTTTAAACATTAATCTTGTGGTTAATAGTGCACTTCTCTTCCTCATAAAGCAATAAGGGAAAAATGGCCCAACATCTATATTCTTTAAGTGTTATACAAAGAGGTTTTCATTATTTTGAAGATAACAGAATATTTTGCAGTGCAGGCTCACAAAATTTTATACAGTGAGAAGACAGATGTAGGCTTATGTTTTTATGTCACCCAAAACAAAGATGTTTTTACTTACAAAATGGAAGCGGTTTCCTTGCTGAAACACGACTTGAGAAAAACTTGCAGCTTTGTCTAACCATCTGCCTCATGTTTTCACAGAACACAAGCTCTGAATTTTATCCCATAACTTCCTGCTGTGAGTTTATCATCACCTTCAAAACTCGAAGTACAGAAATTTTAACATATCACTGGTTCATTTACCCCAACGAGTACCAGTAATTGCTCTCACTTCGATATATGCACCTTATACCCTGTTTGAATGTAACTTGGCCATGCCACCAGCTGTTCTTTTTTACCTCCCTCACTTTTACGATGCTTCAGCTACTACCAAGCTTAGTTGCCACAGAGGCGAGAGGTGCTGTATCACAGGTGTAAGACAGGCATGTAATTCCTTGCTGATAACACTGCAAGTGGGTGAACACTGCTCACAGCATTTGCTGCAGGGAAGAAAAAACAAAAAGACTAGCTTGCTGTTATCTGAGTCATGATTACATTCAAAGTGTGCTTTGCAGCAGGCACGTGCGGAGGCTCCATAGCACCAGCTCCTGAGATGTCAAGATTTTATGATACCTAGCATACAAGAGCAACAATCCTGGCCTAGTGTAACACTATCGAAGTTCCCAAATAATCATTAGCATCTCTGCTCATGCAAACATCCCCTCTGTAAACAGATCAAGTTTATTCCACCTTACACATGTGACTCAGGCAACTGGAAGCCTAATTCACAAGAGAAAGCTGTCACTAAAGGCACCACCTACTTCTTGTGTTGCTGCGTAGATGAATCAGATGAATTCCTCTACAGCTCTACCTGGGAACCAAATGGGGGAAAATGTGAAGCAGTTTGACAGGAGGAAGAAGTTTCTGTTAACAACAGGGCATTAACTGAGGAGTCAGACTTGCCTATTCCTCCCTTGACTGCCTGAGACACCAGTGTGCTCAGATGGGCGAGCTAAGGATCTGACACACATTTTTGCTGTATGAAAGAAGTCTGCAATTTTATCTGAATCTAATGGGATTGCACAGAAAGGTAGTTCTCTGCTTTTTGCACTTGCTACAAAAGCAGAGATAAAAGTATATAGAGTACACAAAGCAGCAGCCTCCTTGTACACAAGTGTACAGCCCAGCACAGCTAGCAACTGCACCTTTCTTAAATACACATTTCACCTTTTAGTTGGTTGCAGTTATTATGCATGGCATATAAAAGTTCCTGCTCTTTGAAATGGTCTCCGAACCATTACTTGCTCTAGAAGCTGTTGACAGCGCCTCACTAAACTCCCATGCTCCACTGAATTGATGACTTCTTCAGTGATAAAAATGAGAACGGGAAGGAAAGGCAGCCAAGGAGCAATGGAGTGAATGAGTATCAGCCCAGAGTTTTAACTAGATGAAAGCAATGTCCATCTTGCTGCAGATTTCAAGACCTTGCTATATACTAACTTCATTCCCATGCTCAGAGAGCTTCTGAGCAGAGATTTAAAAGCAAAAACACAACAAACACTCAGATTCCAAAGTATAAAATTGTTCTAAAATACATTTGTCAACCTAGATGCGGGGGTAATCCAACATGCAGTAACTCCGACATCCAGCTCACCTGTCAAACTCCATTAAAATACATCTTTTCGCTTTGGTTCATTTTGTTTTTCTCAAGCCATCCTTTTTGGCAGGCTTATGTTTATTTTGCTTTCAAAAACAAATCTGTTTCCCTTCTAAAACCCTCACCTATCACCCACTGCCTTTTTTTTCCCCATGATTACAGGTTTACATAGCGAGATTACCTCCTGACTTCATCTTCAGCCAGTTCCAACTTTACTTCATCACAGAAACATTTCTTTCCAACAATAATCACAAACTCCAGCTACCCACTTCTACATAGTCTCTTTTGCTGCCTTTATTCTTCCCCAGTATTTTGGCATCACCTTTCCCTCCCAGCCATGAACACTCTGCTTCCCTTGTCCTCAGGGCTGATAGGACATTGCTTCTGTAAATAGGCACAAAGTTTCTAAGCACAGGTACAGTTGCCCTTGTCAAAGTCACCTACACGTTCTGACGTATATTTTCTCTGGATTGCTTTGTCCCTTATTCATTGTTCCTCAAATGGCTCTTCTCTCTTCTAGGGCCAACATTTCAGCGTTCTCTCAGTAATGCTGGTTTTAGTAGTTTATCAAGTACTGCTAATGATTTTGCACGGTAATCACTTCGTACTGTGGTTTGTTTACAGCATGAGTTCCCCTAAATGTGCATACATTTCAGGTAAATGTAATTTAAATGTATGATGCCTTTAGAGACCCCAAACCACATAGATATGAACACATTTGTGTCCCAGGGACCTTCTAGAGGAGCACACCACCTGTGCAGCACTCCTAGCCTCATACAAGATAGAGACATAAAATTTGCTATCATATTTGCATAAAGGCAGATGTACTTCACTTGTGCTGCTCACCTCCTTTCACCTTGCATTTGCTCAGAAATAAAATCCAGCAATGCCATATGACACTGCTAGATGAAAACCACTGATCTTGCACCAGAAGGATACAGTGCTCACACTGAACAGGGTTTCTTTGGGAGGTGGAACAATGTACTGGCTGTTTCCTAGAGGCTTCACTCCTGGGGCTGCAATTATTTACATGAAATTGTAGCTAGCACTTGCTACTGCAAACAGCTTTGCAAATAAATAAGATAAGGTAATGGCCCCAAAGAGCAAGGATTAGCGAAGCACTGAAGAAATTGCTTAGAGAGCTGCTGCAAAATTGGGAAAGTTGTAAATTATTAAATGTATTCAGATAAACATTTGGGGAAAAGGAAAACTGATTATCCACTAGAAGTTGAAAGACTGAGGCATTGCAGGTCTGGAGCCTCCAATTCATTAGAAGAGTCTACACAGCAACTGGTGTACAAGAGAGAAAGTAAAAAAGCATCAAGGAGCTTCTCCTGAGACCCGGGGTGTTCACAGGAAAGACAAAACTGCTACTTCGAGTCTGTCTTCCATTTTTCATTAATCCAAATCCAAATATAGGCAAGTAAAAAAGCAAAGGTAGAAGAAGGATGACACAACAGCACAGGGAAGTTTTCATTACATTATCTTACTTAACTGATTGATGCTAAAATATCCCTTGTAAAAGACAAGACAGAACAAAGAGCGGGAAGACAAAGGAGCTCATGTCTTAAGCAATGCCAAGCTCTGCCTGCGCAGCAGTGCCAACTACTGACGGGCCAGGACAGGCCTTTGCTGCAAGCAGGGAAGCTGCATTGACTCCACAGGCTCCCACATCAGCTCTAACTAACTTTGCAAGAATACAGAGCTAGATGAATAAAACAAGCAGGCACCGCAAGTGCTACTTAGGATTGTGATGTATTTGCACCTGGGTAGCCGCCAGCAGCCAGTTTTGCCAGTGGCCCTCATGCCGGTCTCCATAGGAGCAAGGCTAACGACTCACACACGAGCAGCCACAAGCACAAGCGTTAGGCCCTTCTGGACTTCCCTCTGAGGGAATAAAGGCAGCCAAGGTCCAACCTGAGCATCGAGCCCTCCCTGAAGCCTTCTGTGTGCACAGACTTTCCTCATGCCTGTTTCTAACGCCTGCTGTGCCCACATGCTGACACTTCATGGTGACAGGGCCGCACGGCCCTTCCCGCTCTTCTGTGCCTAGTGCTGGGAACATGGGCAGAGTTACAGGAATACTGCTCGCCACAGAAATATCAAATGTCTTTTCTTTCCTGACTGACTAACTACATTACTATATCAAAGCCTTTACTACCTTGTTAGCTATTCAGTCCCATCACTAGTGACTCAAAAATGGCACAAACTCTTCCTTTCTAATGCTCTTTTCCATTTTCATGCGGAGAGCACATTTCGGCATAAATCTTCCACTTTCCTTGAAATTTGTTGCTTTTTTATATTTTTTCACAAACCTCTTTTGAATTCCCCCACAGTTTAAGGAATTACTTGGATTTGCTGGGAGTTTGAATTCATTCTCCTCCCGTGACCGCCTTAGAACCTGCCCCAGGAAAGCAGATTGTAGCAGTGACTGCTGGACCACGTGGCTCCATCTACAGACACTCTGCAGCACAAAGTCTCTCCCGGGTAACGTGACCTGTCAAACACAAAGATGTGACCTGCAAGCAACTTCCCTCCTACTACCACAAGCGCTGCAGTCAATTGCTAGTCTCTCCATTTAAATTATTTGTTTGCTACAGCAGTTCTGTCCTATTCTGCAGTTCGCTTCTATTGTCCAGTCCTTTCAAGTCCCTGGCTGTACAGCTAAATGAAAAGATACAACTATCCTGTCTCCCTTGGCCTTGTGTTTTCTATTACTAATTATTTGGTTCTAAGTCCCGGATATTTCAGTGTGTCTGGGCCAGTATACTATAAAACACACACATTTTGAAAACATTTGTTCTTATGCTTTTTGTCTTATTAGTAGGAAGGGAAAGTTAAACAGTTGCATACAAGGTTATATATTCAGAAGGCAAAGTTATTCAACTTTACTCAAAGTTACTCAAAGTTGGTTACTGCTCACCCCAGTTAACACATAGGAACAGAGTTACAGATGAATACTTTTTTGGGTTACCAAGTCCAGCTCTTGTTAAACATTACCATTGGTGATATCCATGCTCTGAACACTGGTGTGAAGCCTACTGCAGTCTTCACGCTCTGGAGAGCACACAGCAAGTCCATCACCCTGCTGCCCCGGGGACCTCTCTGCAGTCTACCAAGAGTGCTAAGTTCACATGCAAAGTCCCAGGAAGTGCACACACCAGCTCTGCAGCTAACCGTAACTCGGCACCTTACATAGCACCAAGGGTTTCAGTTATTCACTGCACTCCTGAACATGGATACCACTGTGTTTAAATTCATTTTTAGCTATCACAGTAAATCTTCTATCTCCAATATCTGCCATTGGATCAACTCACCATTTGGCTCATCTAGTTGGCCTTATTCTCCACTATATGTTAACAGTCCACATCATTGGTTACCAGGGAGATGCTGCCCCAAGGACTATCCCGTACACTGACTCACTTGCCCCCCGGAGCTTCAGTCACCAGGTCTCAGAATCGTCTTTCACCAGGCAGATAGACCTTGGCTGTTCCAGGCAGAGAATCATGTCCCTGCATCTGCACTTCTGCTCACAGACACCACCTGCCCGTGTCACTGTTCAAAGGCCTCTCCTCCTCCTCCCTCCCTCATCTCCAGGAGCTTCGCCCACTTCCAAGATTTTTCTCTCTGCCAAGATCTTTACCCCCTTTCCCCAGCCCAAGTCCCTAGCGGTGCCCATCCAGATGGTCTGTACACAGAAGCATAACATGCCATGACCAGCATCCCCACTGTTGGGGCAGTCTCGCATTGCATCCTCAAGGGTTCAGGATGTGCCACCTTCTGCTTAGTGCAGCATTACCCAAATTTACACTTGGCTTCCATCACATGCAGGGAGCAAGTATCAGGCTTCAGTCTGGGAGTTCCGAAGTTCATTTCCAGACACCCACACACTGGTATCTGCTTCCCTTTAGCATTCACAATTTAAGCTATTTTTGCCTATGATAATCCTCAGGGTCCTAATTCAGCACCTTTTCTTCAGCCTTTTAGCAGATGAGTTCTATTTAGTCAAGCAGTGCTTTGGAAGTCTTTTATGTCTATTAATACTTCTGTTTAGAAAGAATAAAGCAAAATAACAAAATTGTTATCTGGATTTTTCCTCATCATTTGTTCCACCTGTTTCTCAAAAGGCAGGAAGTATCCAACCAGTCAACAACCATCTCTTAGAAAATCCTAATGCATAGTTCTAGTTTATACTGATTTTGTGTACTGCAGATTATTAGCTGTTAATTTCTATTAGATATCTATTTATTATACCAAATCTCTTCAGACCCACATCCTGTCCTGCCAACCCAGCACCCAGGGCAAGACGTTGGTCTAGTCTCTCTCCACATAAGCCTAGAAAGCATCAGTAGCAGAACCAGCTGCCTGCCAGCCGTTCTTACCAAGCTCCTGGGCACGTTCCCATTTCTCTCTGCTCCACCAGCACTCAGCAACGCCTGACAAACTTAGCTTTCTGTAGAGCAGATGGAGAGAAAGTGAATGATCCTTTTCTGAAAAATTATTGAAAAATTCTGGGCACTTAGCCCAGTCTTTTTCAGCTCATTTTCATAAGTTGGTCTCCTAAACCAAAGAATTGTATTTTGGCAAAAGGTTTTCATTTATTCCCAGTATTATAGTAACTGGGAACCCTCTATGACAGTACTCATCATCAAGCAAAATCAAGTTGCCTCCACTCTAAAACAGAACAACAGTAAATTGTGAAATTCTTGAACAGGGTTGAGACTACATGGATGCCATTCCCTTCTGAAGACCTGCTCAACCTTTCCAAGGATTCTTCCAGAACCTTTGTCCAATCGGCTAAGGCATCTCTCCACTTCGGGGACATATTAATGACATACAAAAAAATGACACTGTAGCATTTAAGCACTTCTCTGATTAATCCAGAATTAATTCTCATAGACTTGTCATCTTCCCCTCTGCATGTATCCATCACATTCTAACCTGTACTTTGCTTTCTTCCTCTTCTTTCACCTCTCTTTATGCACATTTCTTAACCTCTTTCACATCTCAAAGGCTCTTTACTGCCTATACCGTTTTCACTAATGCCACTTTTGTCTAATTGGGAAAGCAGTGAGTTTACAGTGCAGTGAGGAATTCTATTTTGAGCCAACACAAATTAAACCTCTGCTATAAATCATTAAACCTAAGTGCATATTGTGGAAATGCTTTATTGTTATAATGCAAACACTGTACACACTAAACATTTGTCAAAAGACTAAATTAAATTGGAAGGAAATTTACTTGGCTTGGCTTTTAGGCTAACAGTCCGCTGTGGTTAAAAAGAAGGAACTGCCAAATGCTTATGCTTAAACTGAGATTTTTTTAAAAAATCTGTTTAAGTAGCTGTGATGAGACAAGAACACACTTTTTGTTTTAAGAACTCACTCTTGATAATAAACCTGTAGATCTATAGTAGAGAACTAAAGGAAAAACTTAGGAAATGAACTGCGTTAAAGCTTTTAAAGGAAAAAGACTTGTTATGTTTAAAGACATTAGGCATGTCAAAAATCTCCTGGTAAATGAACAGCAGCAACCAGTATGAGGCTATATTACTATAAAAGAGCTTAAGTGGCATATCCAGACAGGTACTTAGGTCTCCTCTTGCTAGGGGGCGGTGATCACCAATTTCACTCTGTTCACTGCAAGGAAGTCACTCATCTCTAAAGCTGTTGAAGGAGCTGTAGCCTCATCTTAATAACCACTGGAGTGAGGAAGGGGGCTAAGAGCAATGCAGAAGATTTTCAAGGTGAGAACAGTGGGGTTCCCCTGCGGAAGGCAGCAGCTCTGCTCTACAAAGAGAGAGGAAAGTCTGTGAAACCTGCTCAGGATCACCCGTGGGAACCCAAAGTAGTTTGACATAGAGAAATATTATGACATGCATCAATAAATAAAACAAAAGAAACTGGAAAATTGCCAAATTCATTTTCCTCAAAGCCTATGATTTTTAATAACTATTACTGAAATTGAAAAGTTAATATAGCAACTTCTACCATATTTCTTTAGTTCCTGAGATTATGAAACTGTAAGCCATAATGTGGACCTGGATAAGCTAATTGAAACCTGCATTCTGAAGCTATAAAGGGATAATCAAGTACTTTAAATACAGTGAAGCACAAAAAGATCAAAGATTCATTTATAATAAAATATCCTAGTTACTAACTGATGAATATCTTGAGTAAAAGCTAATAAAAGGTGACCACAAAGCCTTACTGGAGTTGGAGAATGAATTTCCAAATGCCTTTTATTATCTTGTTAAAAAACAACTGAAGAAAAATAAAAAATGATGGCTTAAAGGGCATAGTGTTGTCAAGAACTTCTGAACTGTTGAGTGATGATAGTCAATCTTTTATAGCAAATAGCTGCCTGACATAATCTCAAGAAATTAACAGGACAGTTATCTCAGATTTCGGAATGATCATAGTATCACTCAGTTTTTTTAGGAATAAATTGAAGCAAACAGCAAAATCAATGAAATTTGCTAATGACATTAGAAAGGGCAGTTGGATTTTATACGTGGGTAAGGCTGATCTGAAATGCATAAACCTTACATTCTAGCAAAAATCCTCATCCTTGTATTTGTACTGACATTGGTCTGGGTTACCTTCCGCTGCAGTAAATGAGCCTGTTTGAGGCATGTAACACTACACACCAAGGACAAGTGTGGTGGAGCAGAGTCACACTCTGTCCCAAAATGCAGGGCAAGTAAAAGAACTAAAAGACACTTGTCCTTAAGCTACTCTGTTCTATTCCTCCCTGAGAAGCTGCACCTGACAGCTAAGATCGAAGCTAACACCCATCAACCTCACAACGCATGAGAGGCAGCATATTGATGGAGAATGCAAAAGCAGACACACGCTGAACAAGTTAATTTGTCCTTAGGTTTTGAAATGAAATGGCTTTCAGGAAGTCTTCACACATCCCAATAGCCAAAATAGCAAGAAACGTCCTGCCAAAGTGGAGCATAACAATCTAAATTCCAAACTATACTTCTAAAAGAAAAAGAAAAAGAAAAAGTTCTCATGGAACATTTGACCTATAAGCAATATTTCAGGTAAGGCTGTATCAGTGAGCATGCAATAGGAAGTGTCCAGAAGAGAAAACTTTGCAAGGAGGAAGACAGTTCCAGTCTCATCTCAGCATCACAGCATGTTCTTGTCACAGAAGTGGTGCAAATCTACTTTTTCTTTAACACATACTTGAGAAATTGTACCTCTTGGCCACATTTTCACTCTGAGGTAGGCATTAAGCTGCTGACAAGTGGCAAAGAAGGGAAAGATTTGCCCTCACACCTCCTGCCCCTGAATTACCCTTATCAGGACATCTGGGCAGCCCTGAAAATTGTTTGGAATAAGAATATAGCTCTCCACAAACTTCACAACTTTTCAAGTTCTCCACAGTACTTCAAAACTGACGCTGTTTTCTGAGATCCTCAAAACGTCCTAAGGTACAAAACTTGAGGACCCAGGTTTACACAATGTTGTTGGTCACAAAACTAAACTCAATAATGCAAGAAAATGGGCAGTCTTAGCTCCTTCATCTGCTGCCAGGTACATCCCCTTCGGGCAGTCACTCTCAAAGATAGTAAGAAAGATTTCTGTTGTACAAGTTCTCATCTAAGACCCCATGAAGCTCATGAGACCTTGATTCACCTTGTATAGGAGACTGTTTGAATATGGTGTTTTAGCTGTGGTTGTATCAGCAAGCGAGAAGACCTTCAATCTGAGAATAATTAGCATAAATAAAATAATATGCTTGTTAAGCTTTGGTATTATGATTTAAAATGAAGTGACAGGCATGAGTCAAAACTGCAAAACTTTTAACTATTAAGCTACTTTAAATGGGACATTGCAAGGTACCTTTAAACGTTTACTTCAGAAAAGATTTCCAGTGTCAAGAAGGCACAAAAGCTTGGTTGTCCAGAGAGGCAAGATGCTTTCCTAATTTTTTAATCAATAACTTGGTCTATTCTTATGAGAAAGCAGCTAATTTAACTTGACTGGTTTTATTTCTGAATTTCTTCAATACTGAGTACCACAGGTCTTTAACACATATTAACCAAGATACAATTCAGACACCTCAATATGCTCGACTTCAAATTTTAAAATAGTTCTGCAGAAATCACGAAGTCTTTTGAAAACATGCCATTTAGACTATTTCATGGAAGAATTCATTAAAAGGGAAATGAAGAACTAGTGTGAACTCCATCCTTACCGCTCCAAAAGATGAGGGTTATATAAAACAACTCAATCACTGAATACCTAGAAGCCCAGTTTGTATTGTAGTTCATGAAGAGACAGGAAACAAAGTAGTAAGAAGCTACTGTGAATTGAAAACCTAGACACAAACACTCTGCCAGCTTTTTCACGTATCTGCATCACTTTACCCATAACTAGGTGATATTCATGGAAAGGTATGTAAAGACATTCCCAGGCACTGCTTGATTCCAAAACACTTAAAAAGCAGGCTTAACTCTACAAGGGAGATATTTCAAAAACACTGCAGATGCAACTATTCATATGTAGAATATAAATGCATGGCAAGAAGCCAAATGAAGATTCACTACGCAGGAGGATGAAGTCGCATCCAAACCACCACACAACCTGTGATTAGCAAATTACTGGTAATCATGCATGCAATCTCAGGAGAAGGGTGTACATTTATCTGACCCAGCCTTCCAAAGGAGGACCACAACTTGAGTTGGGTCAGTATGTTGAGAGTTACCAGCGCTCAGTGCCTAAGTCGCCATCTCCTGTGGGCTCATTGCACCTCTGAACACACCTCTACGTAGCAGAGGAGTATGACAACCCTCCTGCTTCCCAACAACCAAAGACTGGGACAACGTGTGAAGTGAACTGTGTGCCACTTACTGCAGGAGCTGTGAATTTCCTTTTGGTAACTGCTTAAGTAGCAGGTGCTGCCTGTGCCTTTCCTCTTCAAACTAATTCTCTTTCCTAATCAGGATATATGCATGAATTTCCCTATAAAAAAACAAGCAAAAATGGGAGCTTGAATAAATTAATCGTCCACTTCTCCGTATATCAAACACCTCTAAGCAAAATGGAAACGCATTATAGATTACTGATTCCATTTCTGCCTCTGTAATGGCATTTTACAGTGTAGTAGGTTGGTCATGTATCTTTCAAAAAAACATTCTATACTTTACAATACTTCAAACATTTTTCTTATTTTCCCAAAGCCGGCTTATGACAAAGGAACACAGGAACAGAGCGAACAAGAGTTCCGTATGTACAATGTACATTTATATCATGCAACACATTTATAGTGAAACATAATTACTACTCCAGCATCCTGCGTAAAAACATTTCCAATTCTAATTTTGTAAGTACAATAAAACCATCGCCTAACTTCACTGTGCCTGGCTGGTACAAAAGAAGGCTCCAGAGAGTCTGCAAAATGCTTCCATTAAAAACCTCCAAGCTACTCAGTGAGAAAGGTAATTGGCCAAAAGGCTGTGATGTGATCAGAGATGGGGTGTTCAGAAGGAAGCAGAAGCCATCTCAGCACTTAGAAGAGCTTGGAAAACTGAGTTTTGCATCTCAGATGGGTAAACTGGAAGAAGCAAGCAAGGTGTTGAGACCTGGGATCTCACCTCCACAGCCTGAGACAGTAACTGACACGACATCTCCAGGAGATGCGGCCAAGAGCTCCACTCTCACTTGCCTTCAGAGTCCAAACACTCCTCTTGCCATCCTGAGGTTCAGCTCTTTGGGCCATAGTTCTTTAGCAGTTTTGTTAGCATAGCTCCCTTGCGGTACTTTAAAAATTTATTCCCCACCTGTGCTCATGCAATATTTAAACCCTTCTCATCCTTCAGACTACGCGCGGTGATTCGCAGCGCGGGACTTCTGACACAGGGCACTGCATGAACACGAAGAGACTCACAGGTCACATTCAAGGTCCTCACTCACAGCCTACAGCCCCTAGGTTCTCACTAGGGCACAAAAAAGTACAGGCTTTTGTCACTTTCTAATTTAGCCTAGTTTAGCAGCACGCCAAAGACTGCAAAAATATAAAGGTAACATCTGCAAACAGATGAATTTATCTTGTCTACTTTAAACAAGGGTAGCTATCTATGTAAAGGGAACAATACTAAGCAAGAAAAAGTAAATGATGCACAAAGAGGTTTGATTCGTTTTAATGAGAAAATGATGAGAGAAATGCATACAGAGAAGGTATGAAAAGCATGCACAACACATCGAGAGGAAACTACAACCAGAGGCAGGGGGGTTTTGGAGGGCCTGGGTACGTTCCAAGCAGGTAGCTGCTTGGGAGGTATGGAGCCTATTCTATAAGATGCTGTCTTTTTTGTTTCCCCAGTGTTTATAATAAAATTAGGGATATCTTAAATCTTAAAATCAATGAGAAAGAGCGTCATTGTTAAAAGTGTTAAGCCAAGCAGAGTCAAGCCGGTTCAAAGAGGAGCCAACTCTTAGGAGGAATTGAGGCACGGCACAATTTGAATATAAGTGTGAAGAAATCCATAATTATTCAAAAGAAGGTAGTTTGGTAGTATTGGACACAGAGAAAATAGGATATGGTAGAATTCCTACAGAAAAATAAGTTGCTCATTAGCTAGATTCTAATGGAAACATGAAACCCATGAAAAGTTGTGAAAGGCGAGGCCAGCAATAAGAACATGAGGAATAGGGAAAATATCACATATGAGATTAATTAGTTAACAAGTGCAGGAGAACGACAAGGCAGGCAAAGTCAGAGCTACTGGAGGACTCAACAGATAACAGAAAGCAAGAAGATGGTGCAGATTACAGGGACAGCTGCCAGGGAAGGGGAAAAGAATCAGTGTTTTATTTTTAGTTATTAGTTAGCACTGAACCAAGAAGACATTTCAAAGAACAATCAAAAACAGCCAAACTTGTAAATATTAATTAAAATAGTTGTTGTAAGTGAAACCACAGGTTGTGCCACAGAACATCTGCATCCCAGTGGAAACATTAACAGAATCCTCAAAAATCATTTTCCAAGATTAGTCACTTTATCTGCCAACTGTTGGCACTGAGGCTGACACTTCATTTAGTTCTCTACAAGCCAATCCTAAAATATCTTCTTGTAAAATTCTAATTCTTTTCACATTTGCTGCATGGAACAGGTATCCTGACTTTGGGTTAGCACATGAAATGCCTTGCGAGATACTGAAACGCTCGCAACACAGACATCAAGAGGGCTGTCATTCGCTCCAACCATTCCATATTTGCTGGCTTTCCAACCACAGCGATGCCACAAAATATTCAAAGCTGAACTCCATTTTTCAGGAAGCTTTTCCAATCAGAAAAACAGACCTAAGTAGTTGCTTAAATGCTGAAGTATGCCCAGGATGACTTTGGACAAAGGTCCAAAAAAACCCAAATGTACAAATATTTTCACTTGCTCCTGTGTGACAGGAAGAGCGCAGATTTAACCCTGGATGTGAGGAGCTACTGGTCTCCCCATTTGCCACTCGTGACGAGGACTGCTTTGGTCCCAGGCTGGACTTCCCGCAGCGGGATTGCTGCTGTGGGGCCCTGCAGCACAAGAAGGGCTGAAATTGGCCCTGGGTATTTGTTGCAACGATCCCGCTTTAGTTTCTTCAATAAACTTGCCTTTTCATAAACCTACCTACACAAAGTTCAGTATTTAGCACAGTCAAGGATCATTCCTGCTGCCCGCAGTGGGATTTCTCTCCATAATGCCTTAATACCCTCTTATTTCCCTGTAGGGCTAGTTTATCTCCCATAATCACAATCACATGGCTATTTGTCCCTTCCTCTTTCAGGACATGACACTTCTGTGCTTCTCAACTCTGAGCCTCACGCTTCCCTTCTGTTTTCAAGGATCTTTTTCATTCTGTTCCCATTTTATGCTTTCTGCTAGGATATTCCGTATCTGCCTACAGGAGCTTCGAGGGGAAAAAAAAATCCTATGAAGACCCTGATCCCTATTTTTATCTAATCCTGGTTTATATTTTTCATTTTTGTCCTTCTAGCAGTTTGGAATAGTAGAAATCCTTTTCTAGGAAGCATCTCCCATTGAAAGTGAACCAGCATGTACAAATTCATATGTTCCCACTCCTTAGGAGCAGATGTTAAGGGAATGTAGGTTAGGTTTAGATCCAAACCAGTCTCTACAGGACTATAATTTGCTGTGATAAAAGATGGAAGTGCAATCCAAGAGGAGCACCCCGGTTTAACACACCTTCTGTTTGGGCTGACATACTATGAACCATAGTCATGAAACCAAACATATGATAAAAGATTGCTAGAGTTTGCCTAAAGCTTTAGATATGCAGTTCAATGAGGACTAAAATTTGTAAACATTCCAAATAGAATATGATGTCCAATAACATATTTTTTCTTCCATTAAGTAGCTTCTAAGAACATTTTGGGATACCAGACAAAACCAGAAATAGACAAAGGCTTACAGAAACATTCTCTGAAGGTCACCATAATCTTTTATTACTTTTCAATAGAATGCTGACAATTTTTTATTGCCTTTGAAAGCAGCAGAAAAATTAATGGATTTGTGCTTGCCACCAGTCACTGCTCCGTTCTGCCTGGCATCTCAGCACACGTGGACTGAGGCCTCCAGCCAGCCTTGATAAATTTGTTTTTAGGCCGATAAGCCATGATTAGTTTTTCATTATCATAATTAATGTAGTATGGATTAACTAGTTGATTTAAGCACCTGTGTGTTAATTTTTTTTGCTCACCAGGGGCAGGATGTACACAGCGTATCTCATCTCCAGGGACACTGTTTATTTAATAAGTTTTTACTCAGGATGTTCCTGTCATAACCATCTTGGTTTGCATAACTTTTCTGATCTCTTCCAAACAGACAAAGCTTTTGCCTTTAGAAAAAAAAATCATTTTACTGGATAGAAGCAATAGAGGAAAGAGTTATAAACCTACTGTAGTGCAAAAATAACGAGGAGAAAAAAGGAATTCTAATCTGTACATCTCAGGTAGAAGCTTTCCAGACTGTGCCACAATGAGATACTACAAGACATGGTTCAGAGGTTCATGAGTCTCTGCTAGGGGCTAGGCAGAGAAACGTCCAATAAAACACATCTTACATGGCTAGTAAAGGTAACATTGAATCAAAGCATCATCTTACTATTGGGTCTACATTTAAATACTTGCTAAATCAGGAGCTCGCTGAAGAAATGCTGCTTTTCTAGAGTAGAGGGTGTCCTAAGAAGCAAACAACTCAAAACAGGGTGCCACTATTCTAAAGAAAAAATAATCACCATCACGAAGGTGATTATTTCACACATTTCAGAGAAACTCTTTCCAAGGTCATCTTGTGACTATTTGTTTTGCAAATTTAGGAGAAATGTCTTTTCATTTGATCTGCTCCCCAGATAGCAGGGAGGTTTGGCCAAGTGAAACCCATAGTGTCCCCCTCCAAACCCTCACCCAGCAGCGTGGGGGCTTTCAGAGAGCCCCAGCCCTGGGCAGAGCTGGGCAAGCTCAGGGGGCTCCCCCGGGCACCTGCAGCCTAAGGGACCCCTCAGGTCCCCACTGGGCAAGCCAGGACCGCACTGCAAGGCACAGCCAAGTCCACCAAGTGGGGACATTCCAATTTATTCCCTGGGTGCACCCCGACCCAAACATTAATGAAGGAGCCGCCAATATTCACAAGACCTTTTTCTCACCTATAAAACGACAGAGCTCACTACAGAGCCTCTGACCTTCTCCTTGCAGTATCACTCGGAAGAGACACCAAAGCAAGAGACCCAATAGAGGCTTTTTGAGGTTTCCTGAATTCATTATAAAAATGGTCTTTTCTAAGTGCTGACAAAGAATTTTTATAAGAGGAAATGTATTTATTCTTACAAATAAAAGGAGCACAGCAGCTAACTTAAAAAATATAATAGCATAACTGAACACAAGTGTTTTCACTTGCCATGACTTTTTTTTCCAAATTAATATAGAAATAATGTCTTTCTGAAAAAAAAGGATAATATAATTGCATCTTCATGGAAATTTTTGCAGTACATTATTCAATTCAAAGCATATGTTACCTTATAATTCCTTTGTAGATTTATGGCAATTATTTCTTAGCATCTTCTTTTAACATTTCAGGTTTTTCCTTGACACATGCAAAATAAATGCCATCTACTTTCTGCAGAGCATAAACAACCCTGGAATTACTTTGCAAAAAGCCTGCAATTATCATTTAATCATGTTTAATTATACGGGTAATGTACCTTGAGCAAGTGTTACAGAAACTGAGAAGCAGACACTTCGTTACAGTTACAGAAATGCTATTAAATCTAACAGAATATTGCCTGTTGTGTAATATCACACTACTGTGGCGCCCAGATGCTTCCAAGTGATTC
>JAUBOD010000117.1:681373-694277 GCA_032353885.1 Nothura maculosa
CTATGAGGAAAGGCTGAGAGAGCTGGGCCTGTTCAGCCTGGAGAAGAGAAGGCTGAGAGGGGACCTCATCAGTGTCTATAAATACCTCAAGGGAGGCAGTGAGGAGGAGGGGGTGGCCTCTTTTCAGTAGTGGACACTGATAGAACTAGAAGAAACAGCCACAAACTGAAGCACCAGAAGTTCCACAGGAACTTAAGAAAACATTTCCCAACAGTGAGGGTGCCAGAGCCCTGGAACAGGCTGCCCAGAGAGGTTGTAGAGTCTCCTTCTTTGGAGATCTTTAAAAGCCGCTGGGATGCAGCCCTGTGCCACATGATCTAAGTGACCCTGGGTGTGCGGGGGATTTGGAATACATGACCTCTAGAGGTCTTTTCCAGTCTTAAGGATTTTCAGATTCTATGGACTTGAAGTTTGCAGTGAGGTGCAGGCATGTTTGTAGCTCTTGTTGGCATCTAATCTATAAAACAGGAAATAAAGCTAAGGAGCTCTGTTATACTGTAGCTGATACTACTTTTATGGAAGTGACCTTTATGAAACCATCTTTACTTATCCCAGCATAACTAGGGATGAAAATCAGATCCATCAGGATTTCCTTAGATGATGTGTGATAGCTCTTAGCATAAATTAGTTCACCTTCATTTCATGCTGCCCACCATAAATAATACACAAAGGCTCAAACTAGTAGACTTCTGGAAAAATATTTTTCTAAATTATTTTTCCCTTCCTAATCCAAAAATCAACAAATACTATACTTGGCACACAGATGAAGACAAATATCCATCACAAGAATAAGGATGCTGAATAAAACAAAGTTGCAGGACCAAATAGGTCAGGAAAAGAAGAGTCAAAGTTGATGGGTAACGTTTCTCCAGTCCTAGAACTACAGCAGATAGTGAGCTCATGGAGTGAGCATGCCCATAAATTCAAAATTTTCACATCAGAAATCCAAAAATACATTATGCTACAGTACTTAAAAAGCTAGATGACGATCTCAGCTGCTAATCCTTTCTGTAAAGAACAGCAGCCATTTAATCCAGATTTTTAGAGAGGGGAGGGGATAGACTATACCTTATACTCTATCTGATCCAGGTACATTGCTAGGTGGCAGCCGAGCAAATGCTGCCTTCTTCAACCTCAAATTTTAAAGCACTGGGCATTGCTGCCCAGCAGATGTTACATGTCCTCTCTAGCCTTTCTCCTGGATGCATCTTTGCTCCCTCATATGTAGCTATATATGTCCAGCTCACCTATTCTGGAAAACTTTTGAAAGTGGGAAATTTCTTAATTGCCTTTTTGTTTGTTTGTTTTTGAAGGGGGACCAGGGGCAGGGATGAGCTTATGGTAACTAGAGGGCCATAATCCAAAGAATGAGATTCACCTGGCCCTACCACAGCTTTAAAAACCCTGTGTTTTGGCTTCATGTCAGGCCTATTTAACTGATGAAAACTGGGAAAGATAAATGCATTGGATGGGAGCTTTTTGGAATTGCAAAGCCCAGAAAACATAGCTGATTCCAACACTTCCATGTTTCTCCATGGTTAGATGGAGAAACATCTCAAATACACAGCCAAAACTCCCAGAATTTTCCAGCATGCTTCCATGCTTCAGCGGGAGCATTTGGATCACTGAAACCCTGGATTAAAGTCAGGTTCTTATGGTTTTCACTGGGATCTGCTGTGAAGTCAAAGTCTGTTAGACCTTGTATGTTCAGCTGCAGAATACTGTGCATACAGGGCTAAATCCATCAGCCCCAGAAGTTTGCTAACCCAGTTCATCTGAAGGTACCCAACCTGGCAGATTCTGAATCCCGGCTTCATTTTCTTTTGTAAGTTTATTTCAATAAAAGCATTTATATTTTTAAAAAAATACAAATTTAAGAATTTTCCAGGCAAGGTTTAGCTGACCTGCAGGCCAATGATCTGCTTCAAAATCAACAGAAGCAGAGCAAGGAAGGTAGGTTTTGTGCTTCTCTGAAACAGGTTGCAGGGGGAACATTTCCAGACTATATTGTGATATACAAGGTCACTGAGACCCCATATTTAATGCAGAAGGGAGCATGGGCCCTGGTCAGTGACTCAAGACCTTTCCATCACAATTGTAATCTCTTCGCTTTTTCTTTTTCCCCAGCCTTACTCTGTCCCACTCCTGAAACCTATTTCCTTCAGGGAAAACACCAATAAAAGGCACATTGACATCTCAGTTTCTAATTGACATCCCAGACTGAGATATATATTAAGCTCTCCTATAACACTAATAATGAGTCTTGAATGAATGTTCCTTTGACATGGGGCAGAGGTCAAACCACATTACAGTACAATAGATTTTTATCCAGTGAAAGGGAGACCTTAAAATGGAAACATCCGTAAAATTCAGGAAAAAAAATGCCTTGTGATAAGGCTCATGACAGCACCATGGAAACACTCCTCACTGTACTGCAGCTAAGTGCTGCCCATCTTAGCAGTGTCTGCTAGGATTACTTTACAAAGAAAATAGCTCTTATATCCAGAGCATTCAATCAACTATTGTTATGTTG
Organism: Nothura maculosa; assembly: GCA_032353885.1. NCBI lineage: Eukaryota > Metazoa > Chordata > Aves > Tinamiformes > Tinamidae > Nothura > Nothura maculosa. The sequence continues at coordinate 683,907 of JAUBOD010000117.1, forward strand.
CCACTATAGACAACTGGGAAATACAAATAATAGGAAATATTTATTGCGACTCTCTTAGTATCCTTAGTTATTAAGCTATTGTTTCAGCAGTGGCAATAAGCAATATGCATATTTTGATCCTCCAGTAACTTGTTGGAAATTAGGTTTCACAGTAGTGTTTGTATATTAGTCTGATCAAATGCTGCATTATCTTCTATGCTTCTTGGTGGTGTTCACTCACTAAGCCTCTTTTTATTAAGTTTCTCATTGAAATATGATGTATTAAGTCAAGGCTCCCTGTAGTAAATTATGTAGGTTTCCTGGTAATATCGCTGCATTACCCTGCTCTGAACAATCTTGTGGGCCTCATCAGCATAATATGAATTGCAATAGAGGGTTTAATCTTCCATTCCACACATTTTTACACATATTTCTCTCCGTAACTTGTCATTACCCAGTCTGAGCTAGGAGGTTAGAGTGACCACCAAATGAGCAAGGGGAAAAAACTCTTCCAAGATGAACGAACAAAACAGCCTATAGGAAATAATATCCAATGTTCTGTCCATGGTATAAAATACAGGAATGAAATGGAATTTCAATGCATACATATATCAGTTACCGGTCTTATATAACCCAGTGACAGGAAAAGTAAAATGACTGTTTTGCCACAGTGACATTAAAGAACAATATGAAGACAGGTTCTTGCTACCCAACTTGTGCACCTCAATAGAACACTTCAGTTAGGAACACCATTCTCTGTCCTCATAGAAGAAACCAGTAACTTAAGGAAGCAATTTAGATTATATAAACAACCCATTACACTCAGGCCTTTTATTGCTGTTTTACTTTTCAACTCCTGCTAGGTAGCCATTTCTTGCTATGGTTCTACAGGCACATTGACTGAGACAGAGGCCACCCACAATTAATTTTAAATGAAATCTCTTGGGTTCTTTTCCTAAAGGCAGAGAAAATTAGACAGTGATTTTGGATTATTCAGTAAAATTGAGAGAGATTGTGTGTGAAAATATTCACTTACCTATTACATAGCCCAAAAGGAGGTCATTCTTAGAGCATTTTGTTTTGGTTCTCTCAAAATAATTTTCAAGTGAATGACTCAACCGAGTTCATTCAGAGCACTGAGTAGCTAAGTTAAATAAATAATGACTGAAGAGGCACAGCTTTCATCTTTAGCCTTAAAATCTGATAGTTTCTCACACCTGGACTTCATAATTAGCAATGGAGAAACTTTCAATATTTTCAACTGTAAAAAGACAAAGCCTGATGCTTCTGTAAAAGGGCTTAAATCATCTTAATTATGAATAATCTTCTCTATTACCAACTTACCTCACTGCAAAGTAGTTTGGATCAGATTAGACATGTGACATCCATTTAGAGGGCTCTAAAAGGTTCTTAAATGCAAATTTATCCTGTAGATCTTTAAGTTCCCTGAGGCAACAATAAAATCATTTTCCAAGTAAACAGCTAGCATTTCTAAGAGTCTAAAAGGGTAGTTCATACAAGAAGTCTCCATGGCTTTTTAAGACCTGTCCGGGTCTAGCAAAGGTGTTATCATGTCATTTTTAAAAATATGTACTTATGTATGGCAACGGCACCAACTGGACTGAAAAATTACTATTTTTAGACAGCATTTTAAAAGATTTTCTACATTCAAAAGTTTGCCTGAGCTTTTGCAAAATGGAAAAAAAAATAGATAGAAATGGATCAAAAAAGAAGCTCCAGAAATCACCCTGGCATTACATACATCTACTCTAATAAAAAAGAAAAAATATACATACCTTTAGAACACAGGCTGTTAGCCATTCTAATTTGCACAGCGTTTCTGCTTTGGTTGCTTTGCAGAGCTTTGTTCTCAAAGTGAATGCTGCTAACTCAAGAGCGCAGAGCACCGTGTCAGCAAGGGTACCCCATTGATGTTGCTCCTTTCTGGGCACCCGCAGCTGCTGCTCACAGCACCTCATGGTCCTGCACTCTCCAGAGCAGGCGGCCAAGGAAGCCAACGAGGCAGGAGGCAGCCCAGCAGAAACCCTCTTGCTTCACATCAACACAGGATCCAGAAGCAGCCAGAGATTGGGGTGCACTGGCAGTAGGTGCTGAGATGCAGCATCAGGATCTGCCTTCTTTGACTGGGGAGGATAGAGGTTTCCACAGCCCTCCTTGAACTGGCTGGTAGTGACTGGGGATAACTGCCCACCTCAAGGATTCCTGCCCTGCGGGAAGCCGTGAAGGATGTTCCATGTGTGCAGTCTCAGGGAAACGGCCACTCACCCAGGCCGCTGTGCTCCAGCACATGGTTGCTCTGCGTACATTCACGTCCTTAAAAGCATTAGACAGCTCCATTTTAACACTGGTTGGCTTTAAAAGCTCAGCAATCTTTCTCTCTCCTTTATGGGATCCTAGCTGCCTGTGAACTTGTCCTAATGAGACAGTGCTTCACTGTTTAGGAAGGAGAGTAAATTCCTTTATTCCTGCATTACTTTGACATCTATGACTCAACACTTACCTTCTTTGAACTAAGATTGCTCTCTATTAGCCTAAGCAATTAAGTAATTTAAAACCTTTTACTTTAATTAATCAATTCCTAATAGTATTATAAACCATCATGGAATTGCCACCCATATCCAGCATCCTTTTCAGTACCATTATGAAAATGAACCTGAGAAATGCAAGGATTTTGTTATTAAACAACTCAGTAGCGAGTCCTGCTGTGGTCCTGCAGCTAAGCTCACAACTTGTTCCCACCTGCATGCAAATGTATCTGTCCTTCTAATAAAGGGAATTTTAATCATTGCTTCAGATCCCCTCGTGTCCCAGGAAGAGGGAGATCTGGGCAGACTTCTCCACAGCCCACAAGAGGTTCTCAGCAGTGTCCTCACTCCAGCCAGCACATGGTCAGCGTGACTGTGGCCTCTGCACAGCCATGGCAGCTGGATCTGCTGCACCATCCCACTTGCCACATCGCTAACAGTGATCCCTGCTCGGTTACACTTCCAGATCAAACCCAAGCTTCATCCACCAAGAACAGACACAAATCGGTAAATCCAACTGCTATGTAATTTTATTTAAAGAGAACTGGGCCTACTTTTGGCAGGGATGAGTACAGTCAAGAGCTCAAAGCCCAATTACAACTACAAACATACATTTCATTTGATGAAGTTGCCACGCTCAGTTAAGCAGAAATACGCAATGCACATCCTGACATAGTTAATACCTGTGTGTGCTAGAAAGACAGAAAGAAGAAAACACTGGAGAAAAAAAAATAAAGGAAGTTTCTAGGGAAGTGGCAGGAGTGTTATTTATCAAGCCACTGACATGCGAACAGTAGTTGGATGACTTGGCAACAGCAATTGGAATCTACTGAGCAGACATTACCTGGTATTCATCCACTGTGAAGATTTGCAAAGCATGGCTGAAAAATGTCCCCGAGAACATGTGAGCGTTTGGAGCAGCTCAAGGAGTGGATCAGTTCAGTTAAACTGAGCTACAAAAGCATAAACCCATTGAAATGCAATAGGAGAGTCAGAAAAGAGGAAAGAGAAGTATGAGCAATTTCACTGGTTACTGCCTCTGGAAATAAGAAGTGCCAAGAGTGTGGCAACAAAGCAGGATAAGCCACTTTGCAAGGTGATTGTAGGAACCAATCGGTGCAAACACAAGATGACACCTTGGGGTGTTTAGCATCTCTCAACAGCGCCCAGCACCTGCAGGATCCAGGAGCTGTTAAAACCTTTGCTCCTTTGCCTTGGCTCCCTAGGCTCACCCAAAACTCATGGCAAAATGTATTCACAGCAGAAGGTATAGGACAACATTGCCTAAGGCCACTGTAAATCTCTGGACAAGGCAAAAAAGGCAATAGAGGATACTGAAACCTTAAGTCAGTCTGAAAGCCAGGCTCAGAAAAACCAGGCTTAACCCTGGTTAAGGCACAAGAGTCTCCCCAGGTAAGGCCACAAAGGAGTGCAGCAGGTGGTTAGTGATTGGTTTGCTGACTCTTCGCTTCTCTACCCAGTCAGGCCCAGTCCCTGTTGGATCACTTTAACCAGGCCTCAGTCTGCATCTGAAGGGAGGATCTCCTGTGTTAGCACTAGCCATGTCCCAGCCTTGCTCGGAAGAGTCACAAGCAGGAAGAGCCAGCGCTATTTACAGATCTTGCACCAAGAGCAGGTTCAAAGCAAATGCAAGTATTTCACTCTTCCACTTCATGTTCTTAAAGAATTATTCCACTACCTGAGCAAATGCTACCTCAAATAAACCCACCATTAACGGGGTGAAAAGATTTACAGGTTAATAAATTTAATCCTTTCTTATTTCAATGGAAGAATTATCAGATTGAAAAGTTCTTCTGACAATTCAGATCAGCAGAACATTTCCTTTACAATTTTTTCCTTTGATAACAAACATAAGTGAGATGTGAGATACCATAAATTGAAAAGATCAACTGGCATTAAGCAGCATACTCTAAAAGACAACATCAGGAAGAGCGGGATGTGCCATCAAACCAAGGATATTCTTCAAATTGCACAACCGTGCTAGTCCTAGACTCTACTCATGTTTGTCATCAAGCATGAATTGATCTGCATGATTAGATACCTAATTTATACATCAAAAAATCACAACTTCAGTAAAATCAGCACATTAAAGAAAAAAGAGCCTTAAAGATCAAACCAGTGATTGGGGCCATGAATGTGCAGTATATTACAGCGCACCACTGAGATTTTTATCTGCAGCCCTCATTAAATGAGCTCAATAGCCTTCCAAGCTTAATTGGCATATTTTGATAAATGCTTATGCTTTGTTAGAGCAGCAATTACTTGAAATGTCAGCTCCTCCCGCTGTGTTACTGCAAGCAGGCCCAAATAATACAGGAATTGGCCTTAAAAACATAGGTTTCCCTTAAAATTGTTACAGAGAAGAGCACTTGTTCATTGCCAGAGCTTTGACTCCATTTTTTTATTACATATTACTGCTATTATATGTGAAACCTCATATCCTATTGGTAGCAGTACCTGACAGCTTTATTGCTTATTAAAATACATATCGTTGTTTTGTCTTAAAATCATTCTCAGTATTTATTTAGTAACTCCTTCCCTGGTAAGGCCCTGGACAGGAGTATTCCTTGGCTCTATTTCCTCATCATCCAGCTCCGGGCAAGTTGCTTAATCTCTTTGCACTCACCTGGTGCATCAGACAAAGCTTCATCACTGAGCATTTTCAGCGTGCTTCAAGAGCACAGACAGAAGCAGCTATTTAGATGCAAAGCCCTAGAGTTTGCTCACACACAGTCTGCCATGATAACTAAGAATCTCCCAGAGAACTGAAATTACATGTTCAACCAACTGCTGCAGCTGAGTTACTTTGGTCTAGTCAACCTTATTATTTGAGAAGTGCCCTGATGGCTTTAGCCACACATAAAACTGGTCAGACAATGTATTTTCTATAGCACAGAGGACACCTATGGACACTTGAGAGGGTAAACAAGATGACTCCAGGGCACAGGGTTTGAACATCCCACGCAGGATGTATTAATGAACACAATAACAGCACAACAGAATCACACAGAGCCCCGCCAGTCCCACCAGCCTTTTCCACTGCTGCCCTTGCGCTGCTCACACAGGTAATCAAGACATTTCAAGGGAAAACTGATGGAAACATTCAAAGTGCCTCATGTATCAACGGTGAAGTTAGCATTAAGAAACACTTTATGTGCTTGTAGTATCAATTTAGGCCTAAACCACATTATTTATAGCCTTGGGCACAAGGCTATAGACGTTATAGACATTAAGGCACAACAAAGCCAAAAGCAGAAGTGTCAGAGCTCCTGAATTTAAACAGTACATGCAATTCATACATCATCTCCCTTCTGGTATCACTTCCCATATTAGTAAGGGTAAGCAGGACTTTCGTCACTCAACTTGATATAAAAACTAAAAGTAGCTTTAAAGACTGCAGCCAGCCTAAATCAAAGAATCTCAAATGAGAATCGAACAAAATCCTCCCCATCAGACCATGTCACTGACATGCTGCAAATTAGTATGTCTGGCAATGCAGGAACATAAAAATGTAAAAGTTCAAAATCTTCATACTCTAATCAGTCAAGAAGTCTAGTTAGAAACACGCTACAGGACCCAATTATATACAAACTTTTGTAATTCGCTGAAGTGCTTCATTCTCTGGACTGCATGTATCCTGTCTTGCATAATCTACACAGAGCAACTCCCTTGGGAAAGGGCTCCCTTCTCTCCAGCAGTGCTAGCAGCAGCTTGGCATGCTCAATGCAGCTCACTATTCCACATGGTGCAAGGCTGGAGTGAGGCACAGTTTGGATGCGAATACAATATCAACCCCATATTGTCCTTTCTGAGCACAGAACATTTAGAAACACTGTCTTTTAAACTTCCACTTTATTAACCTTTGTCAGCTGCTGTGAAACTAGCACACAAGGAGATTTTTTTTTTTTTAACTTTGCTGCCGGCAGATAAAGGGTAATGCTTGTGGTGACTGTTTTGCAATATTATAATTCTCATATTCAAAAGGTCTTCTATTAAATTTATTCTCAAATGATTGCCAAGCAGCACTAGGGGACGATGATCAAGTCCTAATGGTTACATCACAAGACAGGGTGAGAAAACCAGATAGTACAACTACCTTAGTCCAGTTTCCAGAAATTTAACTAGAATTGGCAAGTGGTTTCAGCTGAGGGGGCTAAATTTTTAGTTACGATCAGTGCCCCAGAACATACATGTGGGAATATCTGCTCCCAGCACTCCACAGTCCCACTGATGTCAACAGGGCAGTTGAGCAAAAGAGCTAGGTTAAAGCAAAGCCTTTGTGAAGTAATTAAGCTTAGTGCTATACATGTAAAGACACAAGTAGCACTAGGTTAAGTGGGACAAGGACAGACCCACTGCTTAAACCTCTCCACATCCCAGCAAAGCTTTTTCAAAGTTGCCCTTCCAGGAATAACAACACTACAACCTCTAAAATACCATCATTCAATACAGGGTCACTCCAGTGAAAGGCTCAAGCAACACCAAACATTTCAGCAATAGTTACAGAGCAGGGGATATTAATGAGCACAGCTACGTAACAGGCCAACGTTAGCCACATAGACACAACTATTAAGGTAAAACAAACTAAGCTGTGCAGCTAATCTGGCCTCGGGCATGCACCAAGGTCTCTGGGAAGGCCTGAGGGAAGAGGAGCTCCATGGAAAGCACAGAGTTATCCCAGAAAAACCAATCCTGAATTTCTCCAAACTGACTCCAGACTTGCTGAGGAATTTGGGCTGCTGGACAGAGCCAAGAAGCAGAAAGGTCAGGAGGAGTCAAGACTCACTAGATGTTAAAGAGGAGAAGGGAGAAACTGCCCGAGCTGCTTGTTCTAGCTGAGATCGGGCAGCCAGAGGAGCAGAGAGGCCCTGGACACAGGCCAGAGCAGCCAATAGAGCCCAAGCACCAGCAGGCTGCCCAGCTCATGTCCCCAGACGCATTTCAACAGTTGAGACAGTTCCAAGGGCACCTGTCCCACACAACAGACTGCAAGGTCTTCAGCACGTAAGAAGCCCACATCTCTTCTAGAGGACACTGAGGATGAGCTACAACAGGTTCCTGCTCCATTTATCACACGTTACACCTCCGCTGACTGGCATCTATACTTACATCCACACGCCAAATGAGAACATTTATATTGCCTACTAGTATCCTCAAGAAAACCCGCATTGGTCTGAAGTTGCAACTATGTAATTCCCATGCTTCTGCTGTTTAAAAAAAAAAAAATCAAATTTAGGCCTAAGTCTCACTCTCTATAGCCTCATCTTTCTTTAACTCACTGACAATATATGAGAGAGTATGACTGGAAAGCAGAGGCGGATACATGGCACCTTGCGACTTTGTTCCTTCATCCTTTTAAAAAGTTTAACTTTCTTTAAGGCAACTTTTACCTCTCTGCTAAATGACAACTTCAAGTATCAGAAGTCCTTACTCGACAAAAAGCTCTCTGGAGTAGTCTACACACTGCGAGAATTGTATTAAAGGTTAAAAATATATACAAAGAAAAGGATGCAGCACTATTGTGGAGAGTGCATTGAGACTCAAGACTAATATTAACTTTCCAGACAGCAGAAATAGATGCAGCTGACTCAAAGGGAACTATGAAAATTTACATCTTGAATCTCATGCATATGTTTTTCTATAAGAGCACATTCCTGTTGGATTTGGGGCCAATCCCTCTACATCTCCAGCACCTTATTTGCCTTATTGCTAAAACAGTCATGACCACTTTCAAGTACTGTTGGGAAATGTTTTCAAATCCATGCAAGTGTTAAGTATCATTATTACTTTTGTAATTCTTGTTCCTTCTAAAAACATAAATACCTAGATGCTTATGGCAGTTGGTTCTAGATGAACTATACAGAAGTAATTGAAAGAAATTTAATTATTACAAAACAAAAACTCCTCTATAAAGTTTGTGCTCCTAGTCCAGAGTTTTGTAGCACACATAATTTGAGTGTAAAAGGGCATACACAACAACTTTCAGCCATTTGAGGAAATCAAGCAACCCAAACGATTAGCAGGGAAGATCTAAGCAGAGTACGTGCTGGAACACAATTGGGTACAATTACATATTTAACACACTGCAGTTCGTTCTTAAGTAGTCTTTGACCATGCACGCTCAGCTTCGAGCACAGTTAAGTTATACCATTTCTATACTGTGTCCTGCACAACTCATGCACTCAGAGCATTCATCTTCCCTGCTGATTTTCTTCCTCAAATTGGTTATTTTCCACTTGGGTCATTCTGAAAGAAATTTTTTTAAATATTTGTTTATTCTACATCATTAAAAAAAATAGAAGACAAAACACAGTAAAACTCTAATTTTATTGTGCAGGTCACAGAACTCAACCTCCTTTTACACCTTGACAGACAGAGAACACCAGAGCAATAGGCACAGATAAAGCATACAGTGCATTTATCTGTACAAGCCTAGAAGGCAATAGGAGACTTGGCCTATAATAAATAAAAATAAAACAGCCTCCCTGAATATTGGGAGTTCAAACATCCAATCTGACTTGAATTAATACTGTAATTTGCAAAACATGTTTAATTTCTTGATTTTTTTTGGTTAAAAATAGTGACAATCTTATTTAGACTGAAAAATGGTATATACCCTCTCTTCATTCACATTTTATACAGTTCAGAAGCCTGGACTTATAATTTTAGATAAGAATAGATATTAAATTCTGCATTGCTTTGCATGTACCTCATCAGCATTAACCATAGAAGTACCTATTCAAAGTCACAACTATACAAACATCTCCTAGGTACAAAATCAATTTATATTCAGATTAGATTTTGGTCTTCATCTTAAGTTTTGTTACTCTTATTTACTCTAACCCAAGAGAATATTTTCCAGTTTTTAATTTCTTATCATTATTCTATCAAAATAGCAGGATGTGATAAACACAGACCTATGGTCATTTTCCAAACATGAGGTCATGTTTTCATATATAAATCTATTCCATCATTTTTCCAACTACTTTATTCTCCATCAATTGCTTATTTTTCACCCATGTGAAAGACCTCATGCTTGATGATTCTTGAACAGTTAGATAGTGACTAGCATCCGTCAATAAGACCACAAAAATTGGTGTGTCCAACACCACTGATGCCTTCCTGGGGATGCTAAAATCGTACTGCTAGTCTGATTCATTTAGATAGTGCAAGAATCCTTCTCAGATTTATCTCTCATCTACCTTGAAAAAGAATATCTTAAAACACTAAGAAATGTCTTTATTTTGGACATCATTCATTTACTTGATGCTCTAATTAAAAACAAAACTGAATAGCCCTTAAGGCCAGATCATCTAAACTAACCTCCCATGCAAGCTCAATTAGATGTGTTTCTGTACTGAGCCTCAGTCATCTATGTAGATTTGGAAGATACGAGTTTACTCACCTGAGAGCATATTTTAGGATCAAGCATTCTTTATCACCATTAGCATCATTAAAGGCGGATGCAGATCCACTTTAGCTTCAAGCCTGTCTCTTGCAACTGATTCTGCCACTTAAAGCCACTTGTCTTTTCCTCCTTATGAAATACTCCAAGTGTCATGTTCATGTAACATACCGAGGGTAGAGGGTAGGTACAGAGGTTGGTTCGATTAGTTATCTAAGATAAATTTAACAGTTGAGCTCTTTGAGGTTTTTCCTATGGCTTCAAAGCTCTTAACTCTGTTTCTAGCACCACTGTCTATATATACAAGCAAATGCAGCACCAATTTCAGCCGGTTCTCTACAGTCCTATTCTGCAGTCTCCTTACTTTGTATTTGCTGTAAAAACTACATCTCAACAGGACCTACCATCTTTCACCTTGTG
>JAUBOD010000117.1:694377-708204 GCA_032353885.1 Nothura maculosa
TATGCATGTGAAAAAACAGTGGACTTCAGAGGCAGAAGCCAGACAGTCTAATTAGCATTTACCTTGTAACCAGAGACTTTCTTTCATCTGCAGAGATCTCCCCAGGCTTGGAGGACCCCATGTTCCCACATAGCCCTGTCAGGAAACATGTGTGTGTGGGGAGGGAGGGAGGAGTGCGTGACGCAATGCACTTCACTCGTATGAAAGAAATAATAATAGGGTTTATTGATACGGACAATGATTTTACAAGATTCTATGGCAAGGTTGCTTATTATTTACCGCATGGAGGTTTAAGATAATCCACAATTATCTTGGATGCCCTCCTGCTGAGCCACGAGGTTCAGATTGACCCCCTTGCTTTCCAAGCTCCTTCTGAGAGGCGTCTGAGTGCAGCTGGATCCAATCCTAGTCCCAGATCTGGTCAACAGTTTATGACTAAGGGTTTTTCCGTGCACAGTTACAAAGTAAAGTAGAACGATAGTGTACTATATTCACTTACCACAAATCTGTTGTGGAAAGGGATCTCTGCTCAAGGGGAGGTCCTGGTGTGCAGCCCGCTGCCATGTCAGGAGAGCTCAAGAGGCTCTTGGGCTGTCCCCATATTTATAGGATAAGATGATTGACTTACAGTTATTCTTTCACTTCAAAGGACCATTGATTAGTGTACTAGCCTTATCTCCCCATCAGGATGCATGTATCAGGATTGTTACGTTGACATTTAAGTGGGAGAAGAAACCAGGAAGGCGTCTACCAGGATTAGATAAATAGCTAGGCATTAGCAACTGAATAGGGCTACCTGTGCAAGGTCAGATTGAGCTGAGAAAGGGCAGTATCAGTCACAAGCCCTCCTTGGGCTCCAGGTGCTCAGGAGGCCCTGCTGCCTTTAGACCAACAAAGGTGAGACCAGAAGCAGGCACAGGGAAGCTCTGTCCATCCTGCCCTTGCAATCACATATGAGCCAGTTACTGGAGACAGAAAAACACCTACAGCACCTTTTCCTCACAGAAATGTTTGGGAGAAAGTGATGACTGACTGCAGCTAGAGCAGATGTATGCAGCTGTAAACCACAGAGGCAGCAATCACTTCAACTGCATTTCTTTTCCTGAAGCTCAACTTTGCTAGAAAATAGATTCCAGTCCCCTGCACGGAAAGTCATGGGCCCCAGAGACCAACTGCTACTCAAAACGTAATGCCAGTGTCAGCACTCGGCCACACTTATTACCAGCAGAGTCTCCTAATACATCGCTGTCCATCACTGCACATCCAAGCTGCTAAAATGCCTTTGAGGAAGGAGGATGGTGCAGAGGAATTTGGTTCTGGGTATTTTTTCCCCACAAGGGAAGGCTCACATAAGTAAAATGTTTCAGTAAAGCTGCCCCATACCATGCACTGAAGGCAAGAAAGGTTTCGGAGCAAATAAGCAGCTAGAAAACAATCTTACTGGATCCAACCACCCTGTGTCAGAACTTAAAGTAATTTAACAGTAGAGTCAGTTTAAAAAAATTATAAACAGTAGTTTTCTAACCAGAAAATGGAACACATTCTCCTTCAGAACTTGTCCTGAGAACTTCAGTTTTATCACAGCTTCAGTGGGGAAAGTCCAAATGAAATCTTGTCTCTTGTTTCACTTTATAAATGTCAAAACTCATTGTCTCAAAAAGGTTAAAGTATTTTTCAGTTTAGTTTTACCAAAATGATTCATCTCATCTTGGCATTTAGTCTATGTACTAGCATGCTAGAAACACTACATGAACATTCACGTTTTCTCACAAAGTATTAATTGTTCCTTTAAACCTCTGATATAGTATTTTGACATTATATATAATTTCTGTCTTGATAGTATTTGGAACTCAAAAATTCTGAAGTATGTGTCACATTGAATAGTTTATTGAAGATATGGAGAAGGATATTTCTGAAATATTCAGATTGAACTTTACTATATCAGAAAAACAGAAATGTATCTATCCCCTTTTTTAATCCTCCCCAAACCAAGCCAAACATGTATACTTCACATGCCAAACATGTATACTTCACATGAAGAACAAGGATTTTTAGAATTAAACTTTCATTTACCAGAAGACAACACACAAGAACAAGAAACTACATCAAAAGCACTTGCAGAATTTCCATCACAACCTTTTTTTCCCTGCTCTTTTGCTCCAGATACCCTAGCAGAGTCCCAGACAAGATTTTAAATCTGAATTGCCACTCCTAGTATAGAGGATCCAGAATGAACATGCAGACAGGAATATGGGTAACATGAAGAGTAAACTTTCAGAATAAATATACAATTCATGCCTAGTATTTTCTCACTTCCAGCAAGCACTTCCATACATGGCTTCATTTTAGTCAGTTAATTATTTGGCAGTGCTGCAGAGGAAGCCAAGGCTAGAGGGGAGGAAGAGCAAGCCTTGCTGAAGTCCAAGGGGTCATGTTTTATGTACAAAACAAAATGGGAATAATGCTCTACAAAGAAAAACTCATTGCGTGTGGGAAGAGGGAATAGAAAGCATCAATCTAAGCAGAAACAAAAGGCACAAGAATGAATAACTCCTTTTTAACAGATCTGTCCCTAATGGTATTTGTCCTTTATGACTATTCCCGTCATACATCTTTTCCAAGTTGTGTTCTTTTTCAACCCAACAATTTTGTTTAGCATAATTCCAAGTTGGATATAGTATATTCCAGGGCACTGTTCTTCATGAAAAAACTCCCCACTACATACAATCCCCCAAACCACTATCTGTTCCTATATCCTGGTGAACTATGTGTCATGTAGCACCAGACATTTCACCAGCATCTGTTCTCAACCTGGAAATACCCAGCAATCTGCAAAAGCACCCAAGACGAGCTGCAAATACATGCATGGTCAACCCAACACTCCCAGCACTCAATGTTTTCGAATGCTTCCAGGCATCCATGGCCAGCACTCCATCCACCAAACTTTTCGCCATGTCCTGCAGAGAGGCAGCAAGGCTGGACTCGGGTAAAGCCTGTGAAGTGCCTAGTTTCTCTGCAAACTGCATTACACAGTGAGGCAGATGGAGATCCAGCTGCTGACCAGGGAGCGTGCTCAGGTGAAGGACCTGTCGCAGGAGAAGGGTTGGCAGGATTGAGGATAACAGCCAGGCTTCCCTATCTCTTCTTTGAACTCAAGCACTTAAAGAGCTTGATTTGATTCTACCTCTATTGAAAACAAAATTATTGAAACTTGAAGGATTTATGCTGATCTATTTTTGCACACTGTAATTAGATCCTCCTTATATGTGCTTTCATTTCAATTTTCTTTCAAGTAGAAAAATTACAGTTCATAAGCTTGGCTTTTCAGGGACAATGAAATAATGACTGCAAATGTAAAGAAAGGAAAGAGTCAAAGAACTATGAAGTGTTACATCAAAGCCAGTTTCCTCAGCACTTAGCCATTGTAAATAGTCAAACTTAGACAAAGAGTGACAATTACGAGAGCTTGTTACATGTTATGAGAGAAAACAAGTGACTCAAGTACCACAGAAGGAAAATTAAATGGAAATTAAACTTCTGTCGATTAAGTTGTAATGAAATTCACATTGACACAATGGGCAAGACCGCATGCAGTATTTGCATCTACGTTTCCAATTGAAAAAAAATACAGGCTGATCACAAGAGGGTAATCTCCAATGCTAGCACATGAATTCTCTACAGTGGAAGTCCAGGACTCTCACACCAAGCACTTGTCCAGATGAACCATGAAACACTGACATGTTGCTATCTAAATCCCAAGTCCCTCAAGGGAAGCTCTCATTAACTGCCATGCCTTGGTTTAGGTTTGTTGCTTTACTGCATTCAAATGCTACCAATATTTGTAACTGATACTTAATAGTATTTTTGACATTCACATTTATGAAAATCTTCCAGCATCTTCTGTTTTTACATAATCTGCTTTCTTAGAATGAAAGTAAGGGTATTAAGGTACCAGTATAGCCTCATGCTAGCATTAGGTAAAATGTCTATTCACAGAAATGGCTTCATAAATCAGCATAACTAGCAGTCTTAAAGGGAAGCCTTTGGAAATCCTAGTGATTGCAATCATCATCATCAATGACTGCATCATCATCATTGCAATCCTCTTTAGGAAAAAATAACCAAAACTCACAAGGAGCCTGCTATGCCACTGTTTGCTCTATAAGCTAGGTCCCAAACTTATCTGACAGAACCCAGTGAGCACAAACACACACTAAAAACAGAAAGGGACAGTCTGCTCCAAGCCTTATCCCACCAGGCTTTCCTACATGCAGGAAGGGATCAGTTAGGACAAGCCTATGATGTCCAAAAGAACGACTTCCTAGTTGTAGGAAGCATAAAAAGCATGTAGGTAGCATGAAAATAAGACCCAGTACAACTCATATATACCTCAGTTTTGGCCTATATTCTTAAAAGATGGTTCAAAGCAACACTGTTGTAGACACTGTCCATTTTCTCATTCTCCTTAAGAAAAAAACTCTTATTTCCTAACATGCAAGTGAGAACTCATACAGAAGCTTCAAATTATTTTTTTCCTCTTGAGAATTACACAAACGCTACAAAGCCACTGGCTGTGGAAATATTTTTGGCTGCTTTTATCTTATGTGCAGTGGGAACACATAAAAAGGTAAGAAAAAACTTCAAAAGCCCTTTGCTTTTTTTCCTGCAATTTTATTCTAAGTATTAGATTAAAATGATCAGCATTTCCAAGACAGGAAATCAGATACACAAAAGCTGGTAGCAAGTAAGAATGCACTGAAAAGCAGCATGAGAAGGATGAAGAAGCACTATCTCAGAAACCTATGTCCTGGGAATTACTTCTCATCTATACAATTAGATTTTTTTCCCCCACTTTTTGGTCCTCCCCAACCAATATAAAAGCATATAGGTAATAAGGTGGAGGTTTGAAGGCTAAAGGCCACTAAAGTCTGAACTCATCTTCCAAGGCTCAAACCCACATAGATTAAGAATCCCTTATACTAATTTATGAGGCTGCAGTGACATAAAGCATACAGCAGGAACTGCATTGCAATGGGAATGCCATGGTGAAACATGAGTATTTCCTTTCTGAACTGCTCCGGGACTGCATGCAAGGGTCTATGAAGACAGACCAACCTGGCCTCTTGTTGGGTGGTTGCATTTGGGGATGAGCACTGGCATTTCAACTGCTTGGCACTCACACAACCACACATGCTGACATTACAATGTGACAAAAATGTTTGACTGCTTGTTCGGCAGTTATTTGCTTTGGTGTTTTGCTACTTGTATTAATTCCATCAAGTGTGTTAGAAGATATGTAGGCACTAACTATCAACCAACATTAGGTAATGCTTAGCATAATGATGGGCTGGCTTGGGTAAGCAATGCTCCAAGTCAACGTGGTTTCTACGTATCCGACTTAAAATACTCTTTAAAATCTGTTCAAAATAAATTCTTTCCAATAGAAGGATCAGACTACTGCTATTTTTACCTTCATAATTACACACTTCTCCATGGTCCTTACAGACAGATAAACTGTTTAGAATATGTTGTATAATTTCCTCAGTCCATTTGCGTCTATGCTTGCACCTCATCTACAGCTATTCAGAGCCTGCTTGTCAGCATCTAAATACGCTTCCCTTAAGACAGTGAGGCATAATGGGAAAAATTCATACCTTTTCACCTATACTGAGAAAAATGAGTGAAACTGAGTGGAACAGTAAGTCATATCTAAATCAGATGCTGTAAGCTTCTTGGAAAAACTATCATACTACTTGGAGGGGAATGTCATGCAGGAAAGGAGAGATGGTCTCCAAAAGGGTTAATCCTATTAGTTATGCAATGGTTTTGGCTAAAATCAAGTGTCTTATGCTGCAATTTTATTCTGTTATTACTCTTTAATGTAAGTACAGTTCAACATTTGAGTTTTCCCAAACACTTATCCACTTTAATTCCTTCTATGTACGCAAACTCTGCATACTTTATGTATTTGCAAACTTTATGTATTTGCAACTTTGCAAAGTTTGAATAACTTTACTCCACCTACATTGAGAAGTCATTTAAAAAGAATTACCAAGGCCCATCACAATGAAGTGACCTTGAGGGTGTTTTTTTCCTTTTTTTAATTTTTTTTCTCTCCAGTTATTCAAAATCTCTTAGTTCAGAAGCACAAATTATTTTCACACTGCTACAGGCAAGAACAGGTTGCTGTCATGAGCACAATTGTTTTTCTACTGACATTTTTATGTCAGTAGAAGCCATCTTATTCTCTATCATCTCCAGAGATTCCCGATCTCTGCATCTCTTCTACATAGCCCTTCTTGCACCTTAACAGTAGAGTTCTAGTCTTTTCAAAGACACAAGACAATTGATACCATAACAGAAATACATGACTAAATCATTCACAATTACACCCATCATCTGGGATACAAGTGCCCTACAAGATGGCTGTTATTTCAAGAGAACGCAACGCTTGGAGGTCAACCAAAGAGTACTTACACAGGAAAACACTAATGGGAAGCAGCCCTTGGAAACTATCTACTGCTCATTAGTTTTCAAGTATGCACTAAGCCACCCGCTTCAAGCCAGGTCCAGCACAACACACAACTACTCTTATTTCAAGCACTGATTCACTATAATTCAATAGGCTTCAATATTTGCTTAATTCTGCAGTTTCTACTCCAGAGAGCCCGCTGAGTTTGAATGAGTAGCAGTAAGTAATGCTCATAAGTGTGCATCACCTATTAGGGCATTTCAGCTGTAAGTGCACTATGTACAAGCCTGAAAATGCACAAAAACAGCTTCAGAACATACCTGTCTGCCCTTACACACAGAACATTTTGTTAATAGTTTTAAATATAAACAAGTTAAACGCCTCATAAGCTGCAGATTTCACTCTCCTGTGAGGACAGGAGAAAGTCTACACCAACTCATACGCATTTCCACTGATGAGAAAAAAAAAGAATCAAGTGGAGATAAAACTGCAGCTTGCACCAACTCCAGAATTAAACTGTTGTTTATTAACCTGTTGAAGAGTTTTCCTTCTCTTCATTATCCCATAGTTTTTTCAAGGAAGGTAGCATTATATGCCTGGGGAGAATGAACATTACTCCAACACACTCCCAGAAATCAAAATCTTTACATTTTAAGATAATAGAGCCATATTTTAAAGAACTGAGGTATGAATTAACTAATACTTGAAAATGTTAATCCAAAATACAAGCAAATATTTTTAGCTGGCTTTTCTGAGCTTGAATTTGTCTACAAAAATGCATAGCAATCTTTACATTGGTCAAGAGAAGTTACGATATTTTGATTTTTAGAAGCTTCCAAAAAAAATTACAATTGCTCTTGCAAGTGCTAGACCAGATGGAGGATGCTAGTTCCTAGTTCTTCAAGAAGATGCCAACTCCATAGAGAACTTCTGTGGTATGGATAGGACAAGGCTCCTCTCAACATCTGTGTTGTCTCATTGTGTCTGTTAGTAAAATTCCACATTGAAATCCACGCCATTCTGCTAAGCACAAACCCACGCTTACTGTCTCATGGAAGATTCCTCCCATTCTAGGCAGTTTAGGGGAAGCTTTCAGTGCTAGTCTGGATTTAACAAAGTTCCTCAGCTAGCAAGGAGAATGGCAACCTCTCTTACCTATCATTCTGTCTTAGTGGTAATTCCTCTATATTTTTAATCAAGGAAGTTCAAGAAAACTGAGAACTGGGGCTGAACTCCAGCTTTCACAGGTCAAAGGCATTAATTCTGCTTTCCCACAGCAGACATTTGTTTTGACAGTATAGTACTGCACAACACAAGATGGTTCCATATCCCCTGTTGGATACTACAAGCCCAGATAGCTTGTTCAGATCCACGCCTCCCAATTGCAGGCATGAGGCTGCTCCCTATCCTTTCTCTGCCATGGTTCCTCTCCCACACAGCAGCTCCAGAGCTCCTTGGTACAAAGCCTCCCTCCCTGCCTGGCATGCAGGAGGCAGGTGTCAAATGCTCAGCAGTTACGCAGCAATTCCAGCCCCTGTTGTCACTGCTCCTACCCTTCTTAAGGGAGCTGTATCTCAAAGCACCCTCATTCCCCTCTCACACTGTTTGCAACCGCTTGGCAGGTCTCCCATTAGCAGCAATACATGAAAGCCTCTCAACTCAACCAGATGTCATTTTCTTCTCATTTTCATTATATTCTCTTGACAGATTCTTACCCAAGACAAGAGGGCTTTCTAGCTGCTTCTGCTGGATCTACTGCTATTTACATAGTAGAGGCTCACTGCTGTGCATAATATATTACAGGAAGCACAGTATTCCTGTCAAGAGGAATTTACAGTGTGTGTTCACTTAAAATAAAGCTTTCTGGTTTGTCTGCTCCTGCAGTAATGAGGGAAGGAGATTCAAGACAAAGCATCTTCCCACATTATACATTACTTCTCTTATCAGGATTCCATATTTGTCCCTTTAATGTTGCCTTGTATAACATAAATGAGGCAAACTCATATGATGTTTTAGAAATAAAAAAATCAAATGAAATGTTGGACTGGATGATCTCGAAAGGTCCCTTCCAACCTTACGGATTCTATGATAAGAATGATAATTACCTCATTCGCACATGTATACTTTAAAAATTTGTAATATACACAGTCATGTTGACTCAGTCTCAAAGCTTTCTAGGCTTCCTGATTAATCCCCTAACTTTTGAACATGCAGAACTCACATTTCCAAGCTGTTCCTTATAATCCATGGGACTGAACTAGGAGTATCATGGGAGATTGAGTCCTGCAACGGGTAGCCTTGCTTCAAGGAGAAACCCAAAAGGTCAGGGAAAATTGGCACTTAAACATCGGCTAACACTCAACCAAAAGAGAAAAGTAGAAAATTAACAGAGCAGCAATGAGCAGGATGGCCTCAGAAACCATGGGAAGGAGAGCTGATAACTTGCATTGATTCACAATTGTTGGTTTCATGTAATGAAAACACACAGTTCATTTCATTTTTCCCAGGATTTTACAGATACTATGTCACCCACAACAATGCTCAAAACAGCAGCATGAAAAGCTTCCAAACAGCATTTTTAACAAATATAAAATTAAAACAGATAATCCATTCGATTAGACTTTAGCTCCACAGCAACTTTAAATGAATTAATTAATAGTCAAGACTACTGAATTCCAACTGAATTAACTTGAAAACCAACATAAACTTCACCACATCCTTTTCTCTACAGTTAAAATATGGCACCTTCTCTATTATTGGGACGGACAGTGTTAGATGTTACAAAAGCAGCCAAATTCTGGCAGTCAGACATCATTTCTATTTTGCTTAATTGTTTCCATTTCAACTTATGGGTACTTATTGCAGAGCAGTACTTATTAGAATAAGACCAGTCTATAGTTTTCCTTCTCTAGTCAATTTTTTGTTCCTTTTCCTCTTGATATCTTTAGCACAATCTTATTAAAACTTCATCTGTCCACTCTCAGCCTCACCCTATTCACAATTTTAGTAAATGTTCCAGAAAATTCAGAAAAGTAACAGAAGCTTTTCCAAACACTCTGAAAATGATAACCTCACTAAAGCTTCCTAAACATAGGAGATCTGATTTTGAATACTGGTAAGGCCAACAATGGTCTGTTTTGTCTGTGTTAAGTATGCCCTGGCCCAAAGCATGTTTTAATAGGATTGGGAATCTGATCCTATACTACAAAAAAAAAATCCCTTTCTACTCTTCTTCTGCATACAGATCCTAAAGTAACAAAGCACACCAATTCTGCAAATCCATGATGTGCACTAATTCCAAGTGTAACTGTGAGGGAAAAACTCACAGTTGCTTCACAAAATGGTTTGCCACTAAGGAGCTCTCCATCTCCAGCAGCTGGCAAATCTTGATAAGCAGAGAAAGGCTACTGCTTCTCCCTGCTAAGGAATAAAAAGGATTGAGCCAAATAAGTGCCATGTTAATATTTTGAGTCTACCATGAAGCTATGGCAATTACTGACCAGCTCATGCAGCATTTCTGATTTTTTTCTGACTTAAAAGATGGCTCTAAGATAATTGCTTTACAGATTTACTGATACAGAGTATTTACTGACAATACTTTTTTTTTTTTAACTCAGTGAAGGAAAAACGCCATGCATGCTTTTGCCAATATGTTGCCCATCAGTTCCTAGCCTGATAACTGTTCACTTCTGCTTGCAGTTTTCTGCTGCTTTATAGTTAAGGACATAGTTTCGACTCACAAATTCATAACATGCAGTAGATTTGCAATTTGTGAATTTATGAGCAAACTTAGGAGAGGGACATCACAATGGCATGCCAAGCAAAAAGCAGATGATCTTACCGGGGCAGTTTGGTGGCACCTCCTGTACTCATCAATCTCATTTCCATTTCACTGGTAGGTCTAAACCATTCCCTAATAAGTGCAATGACTTTGGGCAAGTTCCTTTAGATTATTCTTCCTGACACAAGTTCAAAATTGTCTCAAATTACTTCAGGCACTTCACTCCAGATTTGCACACCTATTGCATTTGGGATCCCGTCAAATGACATTACCTCTGTGTAAAACACAAGTTTCCCCTTATTCTATGGATGGGCATGCAATTAAAATGGAAATAATAAACAGGAAACTCCCTAGTCTGTCTAGATGGTCTATATGGCAATTACACAGCATTATCTCCCAGTCAGTAGTTGTTCTTTAGTATATTTAAGTTATTGCCATAAGGCTACCTCAAAAGTCTAGCAACATGTAATGTACAGAAAGTACCTGAGAATTCTTTCAAATTTGTTCAGGATGCCCCATCTCTATCAGAGAGAAACTGGATTGAGATTGTTCTTACTTGCACAATAATAAATCTTAATTAATATCTAACTTGTTTGCTTAGAAAAAGCCCAAGCCACAACGTTTATTGCAGTTAAGGTTTCACCTTACAGTGCTCCCATTACTTCACACCAGTTGGTTTGGGAGTAACACCCCAGGAAGAACAGCCAAGAGGCTCTGTGGCTTTTCAAGTTCAAAGGCAGCACTGTTTGGTGTCCCCTGCATCAGAGCATTCTGCAGTAGGAGCATTTATGTCAGCAGTCTAAGTCACCCCATACCAGATGATAGAATTTTACTGAAATAATGTTACTTTGAAATACTTCTACTTCAGTCATTTCTAATTCTTTCATAGCTCACCCTCAGGCTTGCCTGCATGTAAGGTCTCTTTAAAGAGAAAACTATATGGTGGATGGCTAATATCAAATCCCATGCGGTCTCTGCATAACAACTCAGCAGAATCTGCCCAGTGCTATGATATGGCACAAGCAAGCAATCCTTGAAGAGATACAGGTGCATAAACAGACTAAAAAGCACATTCAGCTACTCCACCTGCTTATTTAACTGCCGAAGCCCAATCTTCAGTCAACGTGACCAAAGGTTTGTGGAGAAGACTAAAGCTCATCACCAATAGGGTGGCCAGGCCTACCTGGCTCATGGCCAACAAGGCTGCACTTTGGTTTTCAGGCACTCCATTTTACCTGTATGATCCCTTCTGCACAGCGCTTTGCCTCAGGCTACTGTCATTCTCCCCACCCTGTCTTGTCTCTCAGATTCACTTGTGGCAATGAGGAGGAAAACCTTTACCCTAACATTTACCTATTTTCAGCACACTGCCCATGAGTAACACTGTCACACAGAAGCCTGCTCAAGCCTCAGCACAGAACCCCGCAAGCCTCACGTAACCCCACACGTCACAGCCACCCAGGCCAGCTCTAGCCCTCATAGGGACTTGCAGTGCGGATAAAGATCAAGACCAGGCAAGAGGAGAGGCTACAGGACAGCCACAGTGCTGAGGCAGGAGCAGCAGACCCTAGCACAGGGCAGCCAGGGCCTCCCTCTACAACTCGGACAGGAGGAGCCCGCTGGAAGGGAACTTGCCTATGCAGGTCTGTTTTCCCAGAGCCTTTGCCCTTAGCACTCCTCCCTCTTGCCCAATCAAGCAGGTAAAACCATCTCCTGCAACAGGATCATGTATTTCTTTCAGTGAGACCAAAGAATCAAGAGGAAGGCAGACATAGGTCTTGCCTCTCCATAAATGGCCAATCCAAGATTGACTCAGCCCAAGTAATATTCTATCTCTGAAGAGCAAAAAATGGTAGCATCTTATGAAAACAGACTTGAACTGGACTTTTAGGAGGTGTGCACATCCATGCCTAGTATCACTCAAGGACAACTCTCTGAAGCTAGAGGTCAATCAGGATAGGTTCCTAAATGGCTGAACAAGAAAGCAAACCAAGCTGCTGACAATTCTATATTAAGTGATTTTGTTCTATAGTATGGGCTTCCTTGCTGTATAAAGGAACAGATCTCCCTAAAAGTCTCAGTTGCATCTTGGTAAAGAAGGATTAGCAGAAATAGATTTTTACCTAAGATGCAAATAAGGCTTAAGTTCTCCTTTATCTCTACACCATCTCTGAATGGTGAGATGTTGCTCTAGGGAGCAGCATTTCTGCAGATGCTCATTTATTTGTTTTTAATATTGGCAGGTCCTATGAATCATAACCAAATCCTAATCTCCACAGTAGGTTCATTCAGCTAGCTCAGCTTTTAGCTCTCCTGATCTCTAAGTGGAGAATTTGATCCATAGAGAAAGCACAGAAAAGATAGGAAAGACTAAGAAGGAATCCTGGCCTGCATCAGGAGGAGTGTTGCCAGCAGGTTGAAGGAGGTGATCCTCCCTCTCTACTCAGCTTTGGTGAGGCCGCACCTGGAGTACTGTGTGCAGTTCTCAGCTGCCCAGGGCAAGAGGGATGTGGAGCTTCTAGAGAGGGTCCAGCAGAGGGCAAGCAAGATGATTAAGGGATTGGAACATCTCTAGTCGGAGGAGAGGCTGAGTGAGTTGGGCCTGTTTTCTCTGGAGAAGATAAGGCTGAAAAGGGATCTCATTAATAGGTATAAGTACATGAAGGGGGAATGTAGGGAGGAAGGAACCAAACTCTTCTGATTGGTGGGCAGTGACAGGGCAAGGGGCCATGGGTATAAGTTGCAACACAGAAAGTTCCATCTCCTTATGAGGAAGAACTTCTTTACTGTGAGGGTGACAAAGCACTGGAACAGGATGCCCAGGGAGGCAGTAGACTCTCCTTCGCTGGAGGTCTTCAAAACTCACTTGCATGCCACCCTGTGCCACATGCTCTAGGTGTCCCTGCTGGAGCAGGGGGGTTGTACTAGATGATCTCTAGAGGTCCGTTCCAAACTTAACCTTGTGAGTCTGTGATAAAATAGTCTCCCTTACCTTGTGAGTCTGTGATAAAATAGCCTATTTTAATTATACTATTATTTTATTTATTTAAAGTCAATTTTAATTATACTTTTATTTAATTATATTATCAACTGGTAATACCAGTTGATATCAGTGCAATGTGAACATAAAAAGTCTGTTGATCAAACAGATGAGATAAGCACAGGGCTAGTTCTTCCAAGGGTGCAAAGCATCCCAGCTCCTTCCCTCCCCATGAAGCATTTCTGGAACAGGCAGTGAGTCTGGAGGGACACCAAACCCATAGGCTCCTAAGAACACTCCAGATGATTGATAAACACCACTTAGCATAACCCATTCAAATGGGAAGTGCTTAGGAAAACAACTCTGGAAATGGGGAGGAGGAACATGGAAGATATGGGAGGAATAAATGTTTTCTTGTTTGTTTTTTTTTTCCTCCCCTGAATGTGTATTACAAAAGCATGATACTTTCCTCTCTGAATTAAGAGAGAAGAAACACTAACTTCTGATCTCCTGACCCTCTAGAGAGGGTCCAGCGGAGGGCAACGAAGATGATTAACGGACTGGAGCATCTCTCGTACGAGGAGAGACTGCGTG
>JAUBOD010000117.1:708304-739689 GCA_032353885.1 Nothura maculosa
GATAGGACAAGGGGGAATGGGTGTAAGCTTAAGCACAGGAGGTTCCATCTGCAGATGAGGGGGAACTTCTTTACTGTAAGGGTGACAGAGCAGTGGAACAGGTTGCCCTGTTGTGCAATAAATTAGAGATCTCCAAGGTCTTTGTCACAAAATTCAAATAAATTTGGACACTTAAAGAGTTTAAAGTCAGCATCTACAAAGCAAAACTGGTAAACAATTCATTATCCCAAGCAGCAGAAAAAAACCAAGTATGTAATACAGAATGTATAAATACATTATGAGTCTGAAATATGACTTCCAGTCCCATTACAATTTTAATTTTAGCAAAAAAGAATGAGACGATATATGGAAATTACATTTAAAGAAAAAGAATCAGAGTGATTTACTGAAATGCTAATGTGTTTTTCCTCTATCATTTAACTACTGAAGAAAAGTTATTTGAAGGTATCTAAGCTTAGCATACTGGGCTTATTTTAATAAAAGCAAAGCAAGTAGAGCATAGCACTATCACCTTTCAGCTATATCCCCGCCGGACACATTTGGGAAAACACATCAATGCCAACTGCTACCTGAAGCATGTGACAAGCTAGTGTTTCTGAACCTTAAAAGAAGGGACACAAGTGAAATGCATGGACCACCACAAACAGAAGAAAAAAAACACAATTATATTCCAAGACAGACCACAGAGTATCTTAGACTTGCAAAAGAGCTGCAGGAACACTAAAAAATCCAATGTCATCCATGCATAGTACTTTGATAAGAACTGAAGCAGCTACTATTTAGAAATGCATTAACTATAGATATGCAGCTGGTTGACTTTTACCAATATGAACTTTTCAAAAAAAAAAAAAGGCTGAACTACAAACAATACACAGACAAAATATAAAAGCACTTTCCAATAGTCATAACAAATATTACAACTTCTATCCTGCTACATCTCACATTTATGTTGTGCAAGTATGAAGCTGCAGCATGAATTCACTAAGTTAAATATGCAGCATTGTACTATTAGCAGTCATGTTTATCCTAGCATTGTTTACAGGCCAAATGCATTTTTTCTATTAGTATATAGTCTATATCGAAGTCCTGCTCTGTGCACTGACCACCTGCAGATGTGTTTATACATACAGACTTGAAACAATAGTCAAAGCAGAGATGGACAAATACATTCAATAAAAATGAATAATCCTATTGCAATCCAGTTGCAATTGTGTTGCAACTTCTGCTAATAAATAAGTCAAGACTGAAAACAATTCTCAAACTTACTTATTTTCTTCTGCTTTTCTACAGAGCTGGCAGGGCTGAAGTGAGAGAGAAGGGACATTATCAAGCTCCTGAAAGACTTCCTTAATGGGAGATTGAACCCCAAATTCTCAGTTCAACATGTCTAGATAAATTTTTCAGAAGGAAGCCAACTAGACATGCTGTCAGAAGAGGACTCATTTAGATAGGACTGAACTTTACTTGGCTTTTGCAGTCAGCCAACAGCTTAATGTAAAGTGGCAAATCACTAAAATAAATGCTTAAGGCTAATTTGGGAACACATCTTTGCTTAGTAGGTGAATTGCACATAATCCAAGTGAACGCATGCTGTCTTCATTTGACTTAAAGCTTTAAGTTTCAACAAGTTGTCACTAACTAGCACATTAAAGGGAAATCAAAGTGTGCAACAAAACCAACGTTAATATCAAAGAAAACAAAAATTCAGATAAATATGACTAGAACTATTCAAAAACACAGTACAAAGTACACGGGGAAACAGGAAAAGTGGTGGACTCCAACAAACACAGCTATTTTCATTTATGTCTTCAAAGATGGATACGACTGTGACTGTCCAGATGCTTCTAAGAAATAAGGTTTATTGTATTATAGATAAGACACAGGAATGATATGAAAACTTAATTGTAACAGATGCAAAAGTGTCTGCAAGCAGCAAGAGCATAAAACTGATATGAAATAGCTTTAAGTTCTCCCTAGAGGTAGCATTACTTCATTTTGTAGGTCCCAACCCTCAGGGGCCTAATCTGCCATTTTTTCTGCTCTCAGGTAAACCCAGCTATCACAAAGCGTCAGATGCTATTAATGTAGCTCTTATTCAAAATAAAGTGGTGGACTAAACACAAAGGAGATGCCCACAACAATTTCTAAAGCTTCTACCAACTCTCCAGTTTTCTTAGAATCTTAGTATTTTAACTATACACTCCCATGAATTGTGAATTGCTGTTTCCTGTATTTTTTTTCATGCAAACCAGAAAAAAAAAAAGCCAACCGAATCTCAAAACAGATTAATACAAAAGTGGAATTTTAAAAAACAAAGTTTGATTCCACTCTCAAGAACAACATTTAGTTATGTTGGGTTTGGGGAATGGGGAAGCATTTCTGCATGTGCAGGATCATGGCTGACTGGTTTATTCCAGAATATCAGTACTGAAACTGATATTTAACTACCCCAAAATTTGAACCCTCAGCAAACAATAAACATCACTAAAGTAGACAAGTCTCAGAAGTCCATCATGACATCAAATGTCTCTTCTGGCTTCCTGAAAGTTAATTCACATGGCATCCCTGTACTCTCAGATTTCATGTTATCCATAGCAATGTGAATGGCAGAAACTTAATGCTAAATGAAAACATCTTAATCCTACTGAAAGCAATGTTAGTGTATGCTTAATTTGGTACATGAATATATAGGCAGTAATTCTTGAAGATCACTCTCAACATAAGGTCTGAGAGCTCTCCCCATCTAGAGATTTAATTGGACAAAACATTACTTCAGTAATCCATCCAACCAGTTGTCATACTTACCTGTTATCTCTCCAAGTTATATTGGAGAGATATAATCTGCAATAATATCTTTAACCTGGCCTCCAGGTGACCACATGTTCAACTAATGCAAGGCACCTGCAAAACAGAAGATATTAACTTGAAGAGATCATGCATACAAAAAGATATGCTAGGGCATTAATGTTTTAATATTTCCAGGTAATTCAAGGTGTAACTTCAGCAAACATAAACTCCTTGCATCTATAACCACATTTCCCAACATAAAAAGCCAATTACATATAAATTTAAAGAAACCTGCTATGCATGTGGCTTTGATTTCTTTCTAGAACACTTGGCATTGCCAGGGAATTGTGCTGCAGTGGCACTGAATTTTTGTTTGCCCCTTCAAAGACACATAGGCAGTTCAACCTAGAGATTCCTGCTCCTAAAATCATGCCCATTTGGTAAGAAGCTCAAGCATGGATGCATATGTTCTCACCCTAAATAACACAGAGACACCAACTGTTTGTGTAGTGTCATAGGATATTCTGGCACATATCTCATTTATACCTCAGTTGAAACCTCTCCATTCTCCTAACTCGAACCAGGTTAACTACACTTTAAAACATGAAGCACAGACAGACTTAAGGCTTTAGCATTTATTTATGGTGATAAAGATTCCAGACAAAAGAATACAAAACAGATCTGAGACTGCAGCTCATCCATGCTAAGTCTAGGAAGGCATCAACAGAAACTAAAGGAAAAGAAAAATATGTCTATTAAAGAAAAAGGTAACAGCACAGCCAAATAGAGAGCAAGTGACATGACAGGCATTTATTGTTTCCTTGAGAAACTGCTGCAAAGACAGACTTTTGCCTTGTATTTCTCCCTAGTCTTCAGTAATATTTATTGCCAGGAATTAGCTCAAAACTTGCATGCATCAAACTAGATATTTCTGCAACAACAGTCAAACTTTGAGGCACACAGTAAAAGGCAGTGATGCTAACTGGTATCTCCTACTCTATCAATAGAGGGAAAAACTCTCCATAATAAATCTAGCACAGAACATGCTGCCCAGAGAGGTGGTCAGGTCTCTACTTGTAGATATTCAAGCACAGACAAAGCCCTAAGCAAGTTGACAAATTTGAAGTTAACTGATTTATGAGAAGGATTGACTTCTAGAAACTCCTCCTAAACTGTTTCAAAAATCTGTGAGCAGAAAGCAATGAAAAAATAATTGGAGCCTGATCACATGCAAGAACTTAACAGTTTAAAGTAGGAAAAGAACTTGGCCAAAAACACAGAATAACTTAAAATTCAAATATCATTGAGATTCTTGCCTCTTTTCCCAGCACGCTTCCATTCTATACACTTCTACCTGATTCCAGAAAAATCATAAAAGGAAAATGATCAAACCCAATATTTTCACACATCCCCTTCTTCTCTGCCTGTAAGTCCTTACTACAGTGACAAGGATGCATTTATTTGCCCCTGCAGTTCTCAGAGGAACTCCTAGAAGTAGCCATTACAGCAGGGCCCACCATCATGGGACAGCCTAGAGATGAGCTCACGTGGATGGAGAATCCTCTTTCCCCCTGATCTTATACAGCTCTAATGGGAATTATCATGGAGGTCTCTGTCACAAAAGAAATTGAAATTCTGGCATATATGAGTGGCATCTAAAGGGACAGAGACTGTCTGCTCTTTGTACAAGAACTGATAGACTGTTCAGTAAAAGGAATTGGTCAAACCCAAAAGCACCCAAACAGGAAGAGGATCCTGCAACAACTCTAAAACAAAGCTCTCATACGGCCCTCCACACACCCTAACCTCAGCCTCCTTCCCCCTGTCCAAGGGGAAGGGCTCTGCTGCCCTGGCAATAGAAGTGAACACACTCCTTCATGAGTAGTGACCGAGAGAAGGGGAGACATCCTGTCCTGCTTCATGTAGGAGGAGGTAGCAGCTTTTCTAATGTCTCCTCCCCAGCTCTCAAAAGTATCACATTCTTGGGACTTCCTCATCCTAAATCTTATTAAATAGTGCACATTCACCACGATTACCTATTAATTTTTAAAATAAAGACCATGACTACACTATTTAGAATTTTACTTTTTATGAAATTTAAATCATCGAGAGGCAGAAATAAGGTATGCTGTGACTCATTCTTTTTCTGCCAATCTTTCTTTTGAAATGGTGAAATCCCTTGATAGGTTCCTAATCTGACAAATCCACTACTTGGTGTGATAAATCACAGCAGATCAAAGCAGCAATGGGCAACCTGTTGTTGACTTAAGAATTTAATTTATGGCACATTATATTTGGTAATTGAGACAGGTGAATTTAATGAAAAGAAACAAAAGAAACAACTACTTCAACCTGTTCACTTCAGAACACTTCAAGGTAATTCAACTTCTTGATTTCAAAGTCGGATGTTGTTACAGACCCCACATTGTCTCTTTAAGGATAAGAGACAAATCTGGCTAATCTGGTAGGCATAGACTTTAATATACTACCCTCCTTGCCTGCCTTTTGAAATGACAGCAGACAGCAACTGAAGAGGCACCCATTTAAATTACACATGGCAAGTAATGCCCTAGGCATTTTCAAAAGAGCTTTGAGATTCCAAGTAGAGGGTATGTGAGAAAAGCCAGCCCTGCTGAAGAAAAGCTCATAGGGGAATGAACACTTCCAACTCTGAAAGATGAACCCTGAAGTGCTTCAGAAACTTCGGGGCTGAGGAGACGAGAACACTATTTTCAGTACTTGCGGAAAGACTGAAGATAAAAAATAGCATTCACTATGCTGAATACATGCCTGTCAGTGAATCGACTAGCCTGAACTATAGAAGATTTGAATTCTCAACCTTTTGAAAATATCCAATATCCATATCCAATGCCTATATCCAACTGGAGGCACAGCTGATCTAGGGTGTGCTCCCAGGATTGACTTCCTAGCTATATGCTAGGACAGGAGCTGTCTGGCAGGACCTCCACACAGCCTCTGCACAGTTTTGACTTCACTTGCAGGGTCCTGATGTTCATGAGGCAGCTGCTCCTTCTCCTAAATGGAGTTACCCATCAACAGGCTAGGGATGTGCAAAGAACTTGTTACCACCATCACATACCAAAGGACATGTGCAGAAAATACAAAATAAATAATGCCAATCAAGTAGCTCCACTAAGTCTACAGATGCATATATCAGTAACACATGTATTACTGGAGGTGCTCTTTCAGAGAGCCTACATCCTGGACATTCTTGTTCATTTAGTCTCTTCAATTATTAAGTATACCAAAAATAGAATTCCCCAAAGACTCTGCATACAGTTTCTTTCAGCCAGGAGCAAAACTCCTGTATATTAATGCTCAGCTTGCAAGAGGCAGGTACTCTCTTCAATATCTACACCAATAGAAGCATGAAGGCTTATTTGTGTTGTTTTTTAAACTCAGCTGGACACATGTCCTATGGCACTTCAGTCTTCAAAAATTAATATGAATTAGGGCTTTTCCATTATAAACTGCAAAGAAGCAGTTCAGCGATAGGGAGCAAGGGAGCCAGTACTGAAAAGAACAGGAATTCTGCATGTATTTTTCCAATTTGCTATAAAAAGACAATTACCCTAAAGGCAGCAAATCCTGATACTAACAGTATATACAATGCATGTATTTGTTGTGTTTTCCAGTGACTTGTGCTGAATAATCAGGACTCTAATCTTTACATTTAAACACATCCTTTGCTTTGAAGTTCTTCAGTAGTCTCAAACATCCTTAAAAGGACAAATCAAGTCATTCACACTAAAACAAACAGCTGCACATACTTATGTAATAAAAGTCCAGTTTCTTCAAGCACATCTTTATCTCAAGTCCTCAGATCCCAAGTATCTTTCTGTCAAACCAACATCATTCCTCATCATTTGCTAATAACAAGTTGAATTCAAGTTATCACATTCTGGAACTAGTCTGGGACACGTCTGGGACAGATCTGGAGCTCTGAACTTGCGACACAAGCATACATGATTGCTCTCACGTTCATAACACAGGGTCTTACTGGATCATCCTTGCATTAAAAGCTACTTAAAAAAATTCTTCCTGCTGAAGGCTTGTTAAGTTAAAGATGACAACTGCAAGAAGGTCAGGACTGGAGAAAGCCATTCCTTGGAGCTTCCCTACAGGTTCATGAACAACTGAGCTGCTTGTAAAGGTTTACACAGCTGTATCAATCTGGCGGCATTGTGGGTACTGTTAACTCCCTATGGGATATCTGAAGTTCCCCTCCACAGCACTTCTGTCCAGGATGTGTTAGATTTGGTATGTGCAGAGGCAAGTGCCTTCAGTATTTTGTGCGTCCTAAGCCATGTCTTCATCTTCTGATATTCTCAGCAGCTGCCACGTGTGTTGAATTTCAAAGACTGAATTTCCAAAAACTATACTAACTGGTTTGAAATACTTCAAGGACTCTGTCATCAATTGCCTGCTTCTCCAGACCTAACTTTGTGGTTATATTTTTTTCTTCCATATTGCTTCAAGTTAATCAATGGCACTTAACAGCCCAACTGCAGACTGGCTGCCAGTTCCCCACCTTGCGTACTTGCACTGCCCAGTCTGCAATACTCCTCTAGATCCTCTCTGTAGGCCCTGGACTTCTCCAATCCTGTCAGCCATCTGACACCTGCACACAAGTCACTGACCTCTCCTGAAAGCTCTGCCTCAGCTGAGTGACTTGCATGACCTTTTCACATCTCATTTGTACCTGATGATTAGTTCTACCACAGTAATTTTCACATTTTCATTACAATTCATCTTTTCCAGGAGAAGAGTGTGGGAAGGGGAGGTGGGAACAAATACTTCATTCATTGCTGATGGCTGGCTGGACTTGGGCCCATATTCTTAGTGTTAAGGTTATCTTCTCAGCTACACTTTCCTCTTTATAAAAGAAGTTCTTTTAAACCATCTTGAACATCTGTCATTTGAAAACTCATAGTTTGAGGTGAAAAGTGGAGCCACGGATGTCTCATTCTGCGAGCCAAATTTATCAAGGTCCTCCAAGGAAGAAATAGAACTCTACCAATTTCACACTACAAGTAAATAAAGTACAAGAGCAATTCAATAAATACTAATTGTCCACAGATAAAGATATATCAGACTTATACAATGGTGTGGGAGGAGAAAGCGTTCTCTGAGATATTCTGACAAGCCCATTACAAACAAAAGAAAATGACTGCAAGCGGACTAGATGAAACATTCTTTTGGAAATCATTATCAGCAGTCTGGGGAAAGCAACTTCAGACCACAATAAATAACAAACTAGTAGGAATACGTCTCCAGGTTAGCAGGGAAAATTGAATGGATGACTCAGAGGTAAAATTCAAGTTTTCATTACTGTTAGCTTTTAATCAATCATCAACTTTGCTGTATAGCTTTGACTGAATGGCAGGTCCGTAACACCTATCTGACAGACCCTGCAAGGAAAAAAAACATGCATATTTTTGCTGAATCGTGACGTACTATCTGTACGAAACTGATCAAAGATGGAGATTTCTCTTCCCTGGCTTAAGTCAGAAAAAGCTCACTGGGACAGCCTGATGTTTTAGCCTTCCCCAAAGCTCATGTTTAAGCAACCACAAGCAAAAGGGAAAAGTCTCCCATTTCACTTGAGGCTGCACCCTTCGTCCAGCATTGGGCAAGGCTACAAAAAACATCATTCTCACTCAGGCCCATAAAGCACCTCCCGGCAGGCCCCACACTATTGCCCTAAATGAGACCCTGTCCAAGGCAGGCTGGAGCCAGTGTCCCAGCACAGATCACGACCTGCCACCTTTCAGGTGTGACATCTGCCAGGATCCTGGCTACTTCTGCTCATTTAAGATTCTGTAATATTTTTTAATTAACTCCAATGTCCTAGCCAAATGCCATTTTAGCTAATTATCTTCAGTCTCCCTAACACATCCCCTGTAGCTTTAATCTGAACAGGTTATTCATCACTTCCCCTCGCAAAGATTTATGTGGCCATCTTGCACAAAACAGTTTCTGATATATTGAAGGTTTTAAAAGGGTAAGTTCACCATGGGTCAAACTCACTGCAGTCATCTCTCCCGTGGAGATTTAGAAATGAAGCCATCATACTTTCTATTTGGGTCCAAAGCTATTTAATGCAGTTTCTCTTTAAGACAGTCAACTAAGTGATGTAATTTCCCAATCATAAAGATTTTGAGCAACTAAAAAGGACAGACTTTCTGGTGGAGCCTTCAGTGGCAATGCCTAGGCAGAAGCTCCAATAAGGGAGAGCAACAAACTGATTTTGTCCATACTCTGTTATTAAATTATCACACACCACTGTCAAGTTGCCCCTGATGAATTGATGTTCCTAGCATAGCCCCAAGCCAGAGCTACTTGAAATTTAAGCAGTTTAATGCAGTGATTTAAGACCCTCATTTCAATAACCAGATGTCAAATGGCTCTGTCCCCTGCTGTCATACAGTCATAGTAACAAGTCATACAGTGTCTTGGGTAAGAGGTTCATTTGCACAGATCAGTCACCCATGCTCATAGATGAAAGCTTTTTGATCATTCCCAAACTCCTAAACCTTGGAAAGCTGCATTCCTGCCTTTGGTTTCCCACCACCTCAAACTATTTACGTTAGTATCAAAAAAGGACTCAGAACATCTTGCAGATCCCAGCCTTGCCTTGGAGAGATTTCCACAGCCACATGCCTCAGAGCTCCTTGGAGGGTCTTTCCACCCTCCAAGGCTCACACAACTTGTTCTCATATCTCTGCTCTGCTGCTCTCTGTACCTTCTCTTCCAGTTTTATCAATACTGCAGGTATAACCACAACTAATTTCCTGCTTAGCAGCTTCATCAGGTGAGTGAGGCCTTTCATTAAGGCCATACTTACTCAGTAAAACACATGCACTTACATTTATATGATGCTCAGGGTTAAGCCCATATAAAAATGCTTAAGCTAATGCAAAAAAAGTAAAAAGGTCACCCTACACTTACAATTCTCATAAAAGTGAAGGAGGCTACAATGTAAGAGAGGGAATGCTTCTAACTACCCATTGAGATTTTTTTATACCTGCAAGAAACTTGCATGTCTGCTGTCATCCCTTATTTGGATCACATTTAGATCACATATTTCCTTCTCCGCAGCCACTAGTTAACACAGCAGTTTCTCTTGATCACTCAATGAGCTGTCTCATGCTAGAGCACTGTGCCCTTGTAGTGTAGAATCACACTATATGCAATTTACTCCTACATTGGGTTTCAAAGAACCCAATGAATACAGGACTGTTACACTGACAGTAGGAAGTCCTGTAGGACTTCCAGTAGGTGTCCCACCAGGACTGGCAGGTTTCCTTGCTGGAAAGGTAGGGCACCTTGGCATGGTCTTCACAGCAGACTGTAGATTCAGCTCTTGTTTTTCTGTCAAGCATGTTTTTACACACACCTATCCTCAAATCTTGCTATGCAGCAAGGCACAGTCAAGTACTGCGCTTAGGAGTAACCCAAGAGCAATAAATATTTATGGTTGTCTTCCTGCAAACTGCATTAATGTTTGTGCTCTACTCTTCAACAGAAGTTGTCCTTCTCCCAACACTTCATTCCGTATTTGAAAACAATGGTGCCTGCACTGGTAGCAACTTTGCTTCTCTTGGGGGAGCATCTTTAAGCAGAAGCTCCCTCAGGTCTATGCTACACTCCTGAGACCACACAGCTCAGCATCCACTCATGGGTCAAAGCTGACAAGTCACAGGCTCTACATGGATCACTGCAGAAAGAGCAAAAAGCACTAAGTTGACATTTAGCCACACCAGGAAAGGATTTTTAATACATGACAGCCTGGCTTATGCTGAACATAGTTATTTCTAAGGAGCTGTGTGAGCAGAGACTGCCATTCTTTGGCAGGCTGCCGCATGAAGCCATGATCCAAACAGCTTCCAGGAGGTTTCCCACCATTACCCCTAGATTGGGCAGACAAGTCGGCATTCACAGAAGTGCAAGATAAATACAGAGCTATGAATCCCAGCACTCTGCTTCCAGA
The DNA here is from genome assembly GCA_032353885.1 of Nothura maculosa. NCBI lineage: Eukaryota > Metazoa > Chordata > Aves > Tinamiformes > Tinamidae > Nothura > Nothura maculosa. Next base: position 719,106 of record JAUBOD010000117.1, read on the forward strand.
GAGCTGCTCAGCAACAGTGCTGCATGGAGACAGGGCATGACAGCAGCATGCCTGCAAGGTCAGGAGGGCAAACTATTTTCATTAGATTTAAGCAACCCCCTGATGGTTGAACCTACCATTAGCCACACGGAAGGCATTCTTCTGTCATATAAAGTAATGTCCCATTTAAGAGCCAACAACTTGATTTCTGCACTAAAGTCTCAAGTCATGAGGTTAGTACTCTGACATGTTTGAAGGAAAAAAGCTTCATCTCGTTTGACTGTTTTTATCCTCTAATACTGGCAGTTCAACCAAAGCCTGATTTCCTCCTTGACAAGTTGTGAGGCCTTTTCAAGGATACTCTTCATAAAAATCATTTCCAGCACAGACTGCTTTCAAGTCAATTACTCAGCATTTATTGCTTTTCCTGAGCATCCAAAGAAATGGATTGTTTTGGGACGAAAAGATTCTACATGTCAAGATCAATTTTCCTTCTGCAATGCTTTTGCCTCTACTCTTCACTGAATTTCTTCTAGTTCAGGCACTGACTCTCTCAGCTGCCTTAACCAATCCCCTGGGATGCTCAGTTGCACAAGGTACTACAAAATTTCTAGTCTTGCCTTTCAAATTCTTTAAAGAGTTATAGAAGACTACTGGCAGCCCACTTAACTCATGAGTCATTCAAAAATATTCATCTGGGCATAATGCATCTTTTGATTTCCCCCATGAGAGCACATACAGATGTGTTGCAGCTGCTCAAAAATCTGTCTTCAGGAACACATTTTTCAATTTGGTTTATTTTCAGTGGACTAACACCAGAGCAAGAGACTGACCCTAAGCAGTGCACAAGATTGAGACTGCTCTGACAACTTCTACTCTGATCTGCTGCTACTTCTCCATAAGAAAATAGGGTGACTTGCATCCATCTTAGCAAGCATAGCTTGCCCTGTTAGACTCCTTTCCACAAGGATGGGACTCATTTCTTCAGTGTTATCCAAGGTAATTACCAAAGCAGTGTCAAATGCCTACTGTCTTCATCCTACCAGACAAGTTACAAACCAGATTCTCTATTTAAGAACTGAAGGAGTCAAACATAGAGCATTCCCTAGTTGGCAAATTCCTTTAATAGATCACTGTGAAACTCAAAGAACAGTTCTATCCTGCTCTACAGGTAACTCTCAGATGATGAGTCACTCTCTTTCACTCAGGACTACACATCTTTCAGTCCCTTTGCAAATATCTTCATGTGTCCATAAAGGAGTTTCCACCACAGATGTGTCCTGCAGGAGTTCAAATACCATGGGGATGGGGGATCACTTTTCAACTTGCCTACATCTTTGTGGTTTCATTTCTTTAATATTTTGACCCTCAATTCTTCCAGCAAACTGAAACAGAATAGGAGGCATCTCACTCCGAGGAATTTTCTTAATTTACAGAAAGTATTTGAGACAGCAAAATTTGTTCACTGAGACTTATGCATTTGAGCTTTAAATATTGCATGAGTTTTTTGTTTGTTTTTCCGCCTCCCCTCCAGTAGATTCCTTGCTACCTGACAAGCTCATAAGAAGCAGGAGAGCGTAATCCTCACAACAAGCCTAGGTAAGGCATTTCCGGTAAGATTGGATGATTGTGATAAACAGAATACTGCAAAGGCAGTTAAGGAATGGAGAAACTGAAACATTATTAAAGCAACGTCTTCTATAAACTGGAGGAAAGTTAAGAAAATTACCACTACATTCCCAACACAGGAAACTTCCAGCAGAACAGATGCAAGGAAGGCAACTGCCTTCCTCCTTCATATTTGGTTCTTTTCAAAGAGACAAAAGTAATATCCAAGGGGACAACAAAAAAACCCACAGTTTTCAGAGTATTTCACACAAGCAATACTTTGAAATAACAAGGTTATATGCAACAAAGAGCAATTAATTTTACATGCAGCAGTTACCTATAATTTTGAACAGACAGCACTTTCAGAAAGTGGCAGATGCCCACTAATTACACATTTGCAAGTTTTCCTAAGAAAGTACAGCAATTTTCCAATTAAGATTTTCTTAATTCTTTTTCTGCCCCTCTATGGAAGAACTGACAACCTTGTACCTCAGTTCATATCAGGAAAAATCTAGAAGCTATGATCACTAGCAAAATGATCATTATGTTTCTTCCAGCTTTAGGGAAGCATTAAAACAACAGCTATCCTGAAGTCTTTACAGAATTGTGTCCAAAATTACCTGCAGTTTTGTGATTGAGATGTAAACTTGAGTGGCACCAGGCATACCTGCCTTCAGGCTATTTCAGAGGTAGATTTTTTTAAACAGCTAAAATAAGAAAAAGGTGCCAGCACTATGGAGTCAGAGTGACTCTCCCAAAACACTACCAGCACTTTTACCATCACCTAGAGCAGGTGTATAATAGATATCATCTTTTAAAAATTCCTTAGGTAGAACAAAAATGACTTCAAACAACTACCTCAAAGCCAAAAATTGTTGTGTCACATCTCAGCTCTTCTTAAAGTAATCAGCCTTTCTCAAACAGACAAAATGATACCTCTTGCTTTTTTCTATTTTCAGAAGCAGATAATATTTTCAGGGAAGTCTTGAGTGTGCAATTTTATATAACACAGCACTCGTTTTGTATTTCCCCAGAGAAGAGCTGCTTGTTTTCCCTCAGTAGATGAGCTAACAACTTGCTGTTCAAGAGTGACCCTGAGGGAAGCAACCACAAGTGTTGTTAGGTGCAAACCCCTTATCAGTCAGGGGAATCCCTGATCACTGACTTCTTTTGCCTTTATCCACCCTAGACAAACACAAGCTATAACCAAAGATGACAGTGCTCTGCCTTCAAGTACTTCCACATTCTAAAATATGTGACATGGAAGACCAGAGGAGGAAATAAGTATATGGCGGAGGGACAGCTGCTTCTGCCTAATTAAGAATTTCAGCATTAAAGGAGAATAGAAACTCAATAGGAAGAAACAGCAGGTTATAAGAGGACATTTTCCTTCCTTTTCAGTCTTTCCTAGGAGAAGCTGCACCAAGACTGGCAGTTCCCTCCAGGCCAGGGAGCCTCCTGGGCCAGCCTAACCCATGGCTGGGGCATCTAGGGGTAGCCTAGTCCAGGACTTTCATGATCCATTCCTATCCTATGGGAAAAAAAGCCATTAATGAGATAGGTCTCTTTGGAAGTAAGACTTCCTATTCTTCTTGCTGATTATTCCCAGATTAATATGATTTTCAAGTATTGGAAGAAGACTAAGATTCATCTGCAAAAATAGCCTTACATTTGCATTCTGAGTCAATACAGCTGTTTCTCCTGGGAAAAATAAGGCAAAAGCATTAACTGTTCAATGTGATTACTGCTTAGAACCTTTATTTTCAACCGTTAACATGATAACCAGAAATGTTAGGGAAAATTTTAATGAAAAACTCTATTCCCTTTGGCTCCCAATTCCTACCAAGATATATTAGCATTTCTAATTTCAGCTTCTTCTTACATTGCAGTAGCTCATCAGGAAGCTAAGAATGTTACAGCAAACTGAGCTGTATTTTCACTTTTGGATATAATTGTGGGTATTTTTCATCCAACTCCAGAGCAGACAACATCTGGCACTCATCTGTTCTTACTGTCTGGCTCAGAGCTGTCTGTTCTGGTTGAGCAGCATGTAAGATAGTCCAAATAGCTAAGTAAAACTGGAATCTGCAGTACAACCCCAAAAAGACTTTGCAAAATTTAATGGACTGATAAAGGACTGTTACCCTGTATGTCTCATACTGGATTAAATCTGATACAGCCCATCACATACACAGGAGTGCACACTACCTCTCTGACCAGGGCGTCTGAATTTTGATTGACATTGTCCTCCTACCAATGTCATATGCTGTGATTTGGAGTCACTGGAGGGTGTCCCTATAAAAAAAGATTTTGGTAAATATTTCTGTGTTATAGAACTAGATTCTTTTCCTGGACTTTTACTCCTCATAGTTAATAGTATTTTAGACCATTTTACTATAAAATCTAATCTGTGTTTTTCTAATCTTTGGCTTCCTACAATGAGTACTTTGTAAGCACACTGTCATGCAGCTCCTACCACTCATGGTGTGTTCTGAAAGTCAGAACTTATTAATTTCATGCAGAATTACTGGGGAAAATTCAGACCTTGATGAAATTGTATTCTTTGCAGTTACAGTAACTTTAATAGCTGAAGACAACTGGTCATACAGCTGAATGCATCATAAACCAAATAGCTCCCTTTCATAGTTAAACAAACAGCTTCTTCCTCCCCTTCCAGTAACTGAAGAACAAATTATCAATAATAGGCAGATGGCCATTAGCATAATCCATAAAGCCAGAAGACATTACAGTACTTTGTATCTATCAACACTGATTAGCAGCATAAAGTTTAATTAGCGTCTGTGAAGAGAACAGTGAGTAACAGGGAAGAGATATGACAAAAAAGAAAACGTTTTTAATAATATACTGGATGTTTTTCAAAGTAAAATAATTTTCTGCTTGTAGCCTATTCAGCAAAGAGTGCTTCAGCAAGGTTTGGTTCAGAATGCTCACATTGATCAAAACAAGGGAAATTACAAGTTTTCATAGACATAAAAAAGCATTAGAATCTGAGCAGAAATAATCTTGTATAAACTGAACCATTTCTAGCAGGCTAATAAAAAAGAAAATGGATTAAGGGATAGAGGCATCTCCTGACTGCAGGAATACTGGCTGCATATTCTAGCCTGGTTAGCATTGAAAAATTTTCTTTGGATTATGTCTAAGGTCTTTGACAAATCCTCTTCTGGTGCCCTTCAGTAAAACCCAGTATATGCCTATATTAAAATATATAAAATCCAAGCCTACATACAAGAAATGCATAACAGTTTGTGTCTCAAATATGTATGAAGAAACATAGAAGAAAAAAGATATAGCCTGAACCATTTTCTGTTTCTCAGCACTTTTAGTGATATCGAATAATTTAATATAGCTAGCTTGCTTTTTAGGTGAAACCAGAATTTATGGATTATGTAAATTTTGAAGGATAGATGTTAGAATGGAAATAATTTTAAAAATATATTGTATGTTTGATGACTTGTTTGAGACTTTCCTTTGGTTTACAAAAATGCTTAAGATAACTCAATGCAAGCAAAATGCATAAAGTGGCAGAAAGAAACTGCTATTACTTTTCTGATACATAACTATGGAATACATAACTATAAGGTGAGACTTGCAAAACTCAATCTCTCCAACCAGCAAATAAGAGCAAGGTTCTAAATCAAAGAAAATAGAAGAGTTATTTTCTTCTATCATTTATATTCTGGTATTTTAAGGTATCAGTGTTCTTTTTTTGAATACTTTTCTGTTAACAGCTCTTCCTCTCGTACTGTACCTGAGTGAGTAAGGATGCACTTGCTACTGATAGCAGAGGAGAAATCGTACTACAGATACTGAGTCCGGACATGTGGTGGGAATAGAGATGTGGCATCAAATATTCCAGCTCTTACAGGGCAATACTGTCCTATTAACCTGTTGCCATTACTTACACTGCAGACAGCACCAGGAAAACAGGAAATACCAGTAGTTGTGGATCTGGGGTATTTTCTTTCCTTCTCTGTTTGACCAGGATAATTATTAGCTCAGTGGAGAGTAAGACTAGCTGGGATAGTTAAGGCAGAACTGTCACTCCAAGGTGTGGACAAAATAAGAGGCAAAAGGAAGACCCTAGAGCTGCCAGTTAACCTTGACAAGTGCCTGGGGAAGAAAAAAGAAAAAGAAGAAAAAAAAACAGTGGGATATTCTGCCTTTCTCTCTTCTCTATGACGTGAAGCACAGACTGTCACTGGTATGGACAGCTATTAAAGGAGAAATGGCTCCCAATCCATGTTACTGTTAAGCAGGCAGCTGAGATGAAGGTCTGTGCAGGAAAGAGCAGATGCAGTCCAAGGTATCCCAAGCGGCAAGCAGGGCAGGGAACTAACCTAAGGTGGGTGCAAAGCAGAAGTCAAACAAACAGTTTGTCAGGGAGAGGCTTGGCATCCACAAATACCTCACTAGAGGACACCTTTTCCTGCTAAAACACACCAGCATCTGCCAAGTGAGAAACCGCATAGTGGCACATAGGTGCATCAGTTACTGGTATAACCTATACTGGCAGAAACTTTTATAAGTGAAATATTGTAGAATTAACGATTACCTGGTTGTACGTACCAGCATTCCTGCTTTGCAACAAGAACAGTGTTTAGGCAACTAAGCAATCCTGATGTTGTAGGTGGGAACTCCAGTGGATCTTCTTTTTGTCTCTCCTGAAAAAAAGAGCTAAAGAAAACTGCAAATTACAGTGCAAGTTACAGCTTCATAAACCCATTTCATTAACCATGCCCATCTCAGCTGAAGCTCCTGCATATTTGCACCTTCACATTTCTCTTCTCAAATCTGCTTTCTACTTCTTGTAGGCTGTCTTGAAGTAGATCTGCTACTTCATAGGATTAGGTGGGTCACAAGGCTGGAGTCCTACTTGCTCTGTTCACTCTAACAGAGTCCTCTCAATCTGGTGATCTTGATTCTATTCCCATTTCCATGTAATAGCTCGTGTTTTACTTCAGAACACAAATAAATTCACTCAAAAAAACCTTCTGGGCAGGTACACACAGGCCTATCCAAGTGGCTACACATTCAGGATACCACTCCCAAATAGTTAACAGTGAGTCCCCAGATCAATGGAGAAAGGCAGCATTGCCCAGACACTGGCACTGGACTAGATCTCACCTCTCAGTTGGGAAAATCCTAATAATATCTTCAAATTGAGGTGTCTATCACTGCTCACAGAATTGTCACAGAGAATTTCCGTGAAGGGACATTCAACAAATCCACTATTTGGTGCGAAGACACTGAACCTAGCCAGGCTGTCCGGATATATGGGGAGACTTCTTTCTATTTCATTCCCTATTAAATTGGAATGTGTTGGAATACACAATTGTGTAGGTTTTACAAACACATATTTACTTGCAAGTCTATCTCCCTTTCTTCATTCATCTTTTCCCTTTCAAAGCTGCTCCTTCTAAGCATCCCTCATCCCCTTCAACATCTTCCTTCTGTTTGATAGAACAAGGTGTACAAATTATTTCAGAAGTAGAACACACTACCATGAACATCACTGTCTTGCATGGCTCCACTACTTGTCATATCCACAGCTTGCACTTTCCTTTTGGATATTAATATTCAATGTGTTTTCCAATTAGTCATGGCAAATTAACTGTCCTTGCCGCATCGCAGGCAACAGCAATTCTGTTGGCCTCAGTAGCACATTTCATCTTGTGAATTCTTAACTAAGAATAAAGGTATTGATACTAATTTTTGAGGTAAAGTCTTATTAGGAGGATATCTTCTGATGCCAAATTCTATTTAGAGGGAAAGATGCTCACTTGTGTGATGCTGATAGAATTTTACTTCCTTAGAAGAATGCAGAATAAATCCAATGAATTTTAAATTGAGAGAAAATACAAGTAAATATAAATACAAACTCTAAATACAAAACATTTTTTTTTCCTGCTGCTGCTGCTACATTGAGCATTGATTTCACATAGCTTTCAATCATGACTCCAAGATCTCTTTACTGGACTGTAACTGCAGAGTTTGAGCTCAGCATCACGTAGGCATGGTTTAAGCATCCTTCCCTAGGTACTCCACCTTACATTTGTCTACACTGAAGGTGACTGACAATTTTTCTTTCCCACAGAATTTTTCAAGTTCCTTCTGGAATTATCATGGTACCCTGAAAAGGGCACGGTGCCTTTTGCAGACCTTACTTTATTCACTTTTCTGGATTACTGATGAAGGCTGAACATCAGTCTTCAGAGTAATAACTGGTTAGATACCTGGGAGAGCTCAAGAATGACTCTTTTCCACCTGGAAAAGTGACCTTTTGTTTCCTGTCCTTTAATCTCCTTTCAATCTACAAGACCTTCCTTCAGTCGTGAGGCAGTTTGGTGAGGTGGGATTTTCCTCTAGAGAAGGACACAAACACTCTTCCAGTTGAGCACTTTGATGCATGCACTCACTGAGACATGAGAAACAATTAGCCTCTTTCAAATATTCCTTGAGGTATTTCTGAAAATATTGGTGATTTACTTTTTAAAAAACTGGGCAAGTGCTCAGTTTCTTGTGTACTGGATCCGCAGAAATACGGTTGCATGAGAACTTGTAGTTACAGGACTCATTAAATCACCTCAGCCAGCAAAAGACTTCTCCAGACAACATCTTCTGACTCCAGGACCAAACCTACCAAATCTCCATTAGATCTAATTATATCCAGACAATTGCAAAGATGAAACTCTAACTTCCATTTCATCCTACATTCAAGATCTGACTCAAATCCGTCTGAAAGCAACAGAAGAGCATTCTCTGATAGCAAGTCAGGGAATTAAAGCCTGCCCCTAATTATTGCCCTGTCTGAATTTATCTATTGAGCAAAATGTGGTTGTGTAACTATAATGTCTCAATGCATTCACTTAGTAACCAAAAATCAAATATTTTATAATTAGCTCTAATTAAGAAGATAATTCACTGAATGGTAGAAATCAATAGTCTTCTTGAAATGGATCACTGACAAAATTAGTTGCAGGATTCAGGCCTGAGACAGTATAAGTGTCACCTCCTTTTTGTTACAAGACAGCCAGGAAATGGGAATAACTTCCAGCCTTTGGCAAGGTCATCCAGATTCTAGGGATGATCCGTAAGTGAAAAAAAGTGTGTTGAGCTATTTATCTTCCTAACTACCAGCTCTTTGGTATGCAATTATTTCTTACTGTAGGTTTATATATTAGTCAAATCAAGCATTAACACCAAACTCAGGCAGTTGTTATATGAATCAAAATCATAATTTTTTCCCTAAATCTGAGTGAAACTAATTCAAATATTTCTTTTGCTTTAAAGGTGCAATTAGCAGAAATGTTTTTCAATTGCTCAAGTGTCAGCTTCAATCTTCACACTTGACATAAAAGATGACATATTTTTACACAATAGAATCGACTAGAATGTTTTAAGTATTTTACAGTGTGGTAATTGCAGATCTGCTAGCAATAAATCAAATACAAGAATGACAAATGTTGTACTTATATAATCTGAGGCAAACAATATCTCATGTCTTCTGCCTATGTCAGTTTCAAATGAGCAGATGTCAGTAAAACATCTGCCTCATTAAACCCTATGCTGGGCTTCAAGCATGAGGTAGAAATTATTTGTGCAGATACTAAGGTGAATTACAGCCCTAGAACATCCTTTTTTGTTGATATGTCAAGAAATTGTTTTTCTCTGGTAGCTGATTTTAGCTCATTGCCTTAGCAATGATACAATACATAAAGTAACTCTAAAGATCTGCAATGTAAGCTTGGTTTTCTCCTCTTTACAGACTATGTGTTTTTTCGAACAATGTCTATGTCAGAGCAGATGAGTCGGCCTGAAAACAGCAGAACCTTCATCTGAAATCACAGCAAGGGCTACTTGATCTAACATCTTTACTTCACCGTAACTATTTTTTTGAAGCTGTAGTTCCACTTCCAGGGAGAAGGAACATGTTGACAGTGGCTATAATACAAATGTCAAATTCCTTACAGTGCACACTCAAAAATGATTATAGAACTGCAAAAAAGGCAGTGAAAGAGGAAGCTAATTTGCAAAAAGCTGTGCTCAGTGGCATCCTTACCGACTTATTCATGTGTTTCCCACATATTGCTATTTGCTGTCTCTTTAATATCCCAAAGATGACAGTGCTATAACAGTACAGTCTTCCTATTGAGGACATGCTGACATCTGTGTTCACGATACCTAGCCCAAGTTCCATCTCATATTTGAGTTATTTTTAACTAATAAGGCTGTCAATATTCTTGCACTGCAAGTGGTTCGACACACCGCAGTTAAAAGTCGATTCCTGGTACTGCCAAGAGGTTTCAGCATTGCTAAAATATAAGAACAAATGTCCTTCCATTTATCCTCACCTGGCAATGTGTCCCTTTGGCAGGGTGTGAAAATTCAGAAGAAGGAAATGAAACACTCTCATCCGCGGGTAAGGATAAAATATGATAACAAGGAGAGATGCATGAAAGCAGGTTCATTCCTGGTCCAGACATAACTCAGACACCAAATGATTACTTGGAGAAAGAGTTCCCTTGAGATAAAAGGCCTCTGGATGTGACCACATATACCTTATTTGTAAAAGAACCACCTCCTACTACACTTTTAACAATCTTGTTTCATTTTTTTGTATTTAAATCTAAGCTTTCCAAAAAGAAAAGGAAATTTGTGGGGTTTTTTTCTATTAGGTCAAAATCCAGAGATCATGTATTTATAGGTTTAATATATATTAGAAACAGAAAATATAATCTGAATGTCAAAATGCAGTCTAGTTAGAAATCTAGTTAAGTCCATAAGGTCTGACCACAGATCTAGGATAGTTATTTCCACCTTTACTGATGTCCATTTATTTCTATTGGAGACCTATTTGCACACATGTATTGTACATAATCAAGTATGTACAATACATGTATAAGCAAGGAATTGGCCAGCTTTATTCTAACCTAGGATAGGAGTAATGCATGTTTTTAAATTGTGTGATTTGTTTCTGAGCAATCTTCCAAACTTGACAGATGCCCTAAAAGGATATCTGGTACTAAAAGTGAATTTTAAAAAGCACTATATTTATAGAAAACATTGACATTGCTTGGAAAGGAATTTAGGAAAGTGCACGCCCTAATGATTAAATACATATTTACCTGTTCAGTGCTGCTAATAGGCTTTGCAGTTTAATCAGCAAGCTATGTAGTTTGATCTATAAAATATTCAAATGGGTCAAGAAGGTACACTTTTCAAAAATATGATATGCAGAAAATGCTGAACTTTGCATCATCAGTATTGAACCATGCACTCCAGCAGCACAACAGCCTAATGGTAGAAGTATGTAGGAAAACCACAGAAGTGTCCTGCTTTGTCAGCATATGGTGCTTGGTGGCTACACAGCTGAGCAACCGTCACCAGTGGCTGCCCTAGAGACAGCAAAGATTTAAGCACAAGTGCACAAGCAACTCATACGCAGACAGTACAGAGTCCAGAATCCTCTTTTTCTACCTGAATTTTTCACAACACCTTTGTAAAATCTAAAATAAACATAAGAGAAGGAACTGGCCAGCAAAATATAGTAAGGGATTAAAAGCTATAACATAAACTAAGCACACACAGAGGGGAGCGTGAGCTGGAGGGCAAACAGGGATGTTGCTAAAACCCTGGTTTGGTTTCTAAGCACACAGTGTCTGCCTCCGCTCAGGGAGAGTGTCTTCGCTAGGCCCAGCTACTGATGATTCACCTGGACCGCAGTATTAGCCAACAAGGGCACTTTTAATATCTATTTCTGTTACAGTTATTATGCTGTCTGCTGTTCTTGAAGAATATTAGGAATAAAAGCACTCTGAAAAGAAAATGGGCGGTTGCGGCATTTTAAATAGAAATGGCTACCATGAAAAGTATTTCACAGAATATGCTGGGAAATGAAAAGACAATAAATAGAATTAGATTAATAAATTGAACTTCAGTAACTAAATCCTTACGTAATGGTCAGAAGTTACAGCCAAAGCTGAATTTGCTGTAGGCTGGAACAGTAATTAGATATCTCAGAGCAGGAGGAATAAGAAGGTGTTTAACAGACATGTTATCTGGGCTAGGCTCAGTATTACATAACATACCATTATGTAAATGCTCAGATGTGACCCAGAACTTCAAAAGGCTTCATCTAACATTTACCAAATATTCTTTGGACACAGACATCTGACTTTAAAATGAAAAATGCAACCAAACTCAATCTGTTTGTCTCCATTCTGGTAAAGCTGAGTTTCCAAAGAACTGAAATTCAAATAAAAACTGTCTTCTTCCTTCCTAGAGTGACAATTTCTCCTGCACATTAAAAATCCATGTAGCTGCAAAATATTCAAGATTTCTGAAGCTTATCCTTCATTATTTCCTGTGACTGTTACAGAGACCCTGAGGGAGAAATACGCAGATTTGCAAGAAATACAAATCGAGAGAAATTCCCTATCGCTTTTGTCCTGCGCACACCATCCTCTTGTGCAGGTAGCCCTTCCTAGCGAGGGGATAAGTGCTACTGACCTCCTCTCCTCTGCAGGGCCACAGCTCCTCACAGTCTGGACTGTGGATTTCCTACTCACAGTTGCCTGGAATCCCCTACTCCTGGGGACATATTTTTGCATTTGGTTTAATGAGGCTAGTTTGCCAAAACATTCAATTCCTGATGTTCTCACCTTTATTTACCCATTCCCGTTAATAACATTTGCAGGTTGTATAGCAATGTCCAACTCTCTGCACTATCATTGCAACATTCTTGATGAGCATCAGCCTTAATTAGTGATCTCTCAAACCCCATGCAGACAAAATCCTGTTTGCTGCTGACTGTTTTAGAGATTTGTCAACACAAATCAATCTTAAGCCACAAAAATGCATACTTTATTTAGAATACCTTAGTACATACTTCTTAAGTGACTATTTCTTATTTCATAGCACCACATATACCTGAAGAGTCATGATCTGTTATTGGATAACAATGCTCCACACAAGCTCCTGCACTTATTTTATTTGGATTTGCTTTCTCAGCACGCCAAGAGGGCCAACATGGCCCTGCTGGCGGGACTCAAGAGGAAGAGCCAAAACGTTTTCTTTCCCAGCTGAATTGGAAGGAACAAAGCAACACAAGACTGCGAGGCCAAGAGCGAGCCATTCCCAGGCTGTCCAGAGTCTTGGAAACAGAAGCATATTCAGAAGACAATCTGCAGTTTACTTAGCTGAGGAACATAGGAAAAGGCCCTTCACTTGACGGTATGACAAGTAACTCCCCAGAAAAAAAAAGTCTTGAAACTTTATAAAATCTCCCTAGAATTTCAACAGTACAATTCCACAGGGATGTAATTAAATAATTTTCTTAGTTAGTTTAGCACACTTAAACTATATCTTCTTCCACTGCAGTCCCCAAACCTGTGCTTTCATCTCTCCCTAGACACAGTACAAGAGTGCTTTATATGAGGCCTATTCTGAAATAAATACATGTTTTCAGTCTGAGGTGCCCTCCAGGAGATGGGATTTTGCAAAAACATATGAAAAACTCACTCCCAAACTGAATCAAATTTGGTTAATATTAAATAACTGCTTCTTGGTGTAGTTCTGTGTGTAGTGTTGTTAACAGGCTTCAGTGTATTTAATATGTATATATGATACTTCAGTGTACCCAGTTTAACATAATGCTTCACTGCTCAGTAAAACTTACCTTCCCAGCTATCTAACCTGTAAAGTAAGAGTTTATTTTGGCACCACCAAATGTTTAGTCTTGTTTAGGACTGCCAGTTCTGAATACTCAATGAAGATCTTCAGCTCAGGAGTTACAAGAAACCAACCACCACTTCTGGTACTGTCTTGCATAAAGATTATAGCTAGTGTGTTTAAGCAAGCCAACACTAACAAAGATGGGCAATTGGCCAGGTAGGAAGTGCAGCTAGTGATGAAATGAGGAACTTTTCCATCTGATGCCTAAAAAAGTCACGATGAGGCAATAACTGGCTGCAAATTGCAGCAGCAAGGTGTGCATGTCTGTGCCATATCCATGGGCCACATCTTCCTTGGCATTGGCCACCTTCCTTGACATGGAAACAGCACACGGAGACAGAAAATTTCTCAATAAATCTCAACTAATGTGATTTTCAGGACAACAGCAGAGACGTTTTATGGTACTGATAAAAATCCCCTGAATAGTCTAATGACAATAATTAAAACAAAACAAAACAGAAGCAGATGCATCCTCCATCAAGCTGGGGCTCATTTATGAATATTTGTCAATAAGTGTAATTCTCTGTTGCTTGACATCTATTCATTTTCACTTAGAGCAATGATCATTCTTGGCATTCCACAAAATCCTCTTGAGCCACAAGTATCAGCTCCAGCCTTCCTGAGTGTGTTATAGGTGGCCACTTCTCTGCACGTATAAATAATCCAAGCAGCAGCAGATGGACACCCTCAAAATATTCTTTTTGTTGCAAGAATCCAAATAGCAGCTGAGCAAATGGCAAGAAAAATTTGCTACTGCATTTCAGCAGCTTTGCCCTTTGGTAACCTGAATGGTACTTACATTGGCAGGTAGCCAAAAGTCATTGCGTCAGCAGGAATCTTTCCATTTGCTTCAGTAGCCTCTGGATTAGCTCCATATTAGCTTTCAGATTTGTTCAGATGTTTTAGATATATCTGATATTTATTTTCAAGGGCACAGAGAGCAGATAGTCTGTTTGCTGAATGTAATCTGATATAATGTAGTTTAGCGTGATAATAATTACAAAATTCTTCTTTTGTTTTCTTGCTTACATTTGTGCTAATCAAATAGCAAATTCATTTGTATCACCTGGACAATAAATGAATTGCCTAAGGAAGCAATAGCTCAATACATCATCTATTTTCTCACTGGAACACTTAAACTAAATTTTTCTTTTTAAGCACAAACATGAGCTGAAAACACAGTGACTTTATAGAACTATAATCTCAGTTTGCACTTTCAGAGACTTTCAGTGTTTGACATTGTTACCACGTGAAAATAGTTATTCAAATATGTAACTTGATAACAACAATTCCTTCACTGTGTCGAAGAAATAAAGCATTTGAGAAACTCGGTCCCTCTCAACTCTCTTCTTTAAATCCAACTATTCCAGCAGAACACTCTTCTGCACTGCATGGAGAGAAGGCAGAAGTGCTGTGCACTCAGCAGCAGGAAGGCTGCACCACTGCAAGCAGTTAAGTAAAAAAATCCTGAAATGCTTAATCTGTTGAGGATTCTAGCCATCAAGCAATCAATATGCTAAAATAAGTGAATGATTGAGAAGACCATTGAAACTGAAATCCTGTTTAGCTAAAAACCACTGCTGCACAAGTGGGAGTATTTTAACTCAGATCAGTTCAACAGCCCTTTCTTAGATGTATATTGTGCCATAGTAGGTATGTGCAAATATATCACCAAATGTAAAAGTTCAGTAAGATATAGCTACTGTGCCAAGACAGGTAAAGGCTGTAAGAAATAGGAAGAGATAAAATCACTTGTGCATAGGAAATCAGTAGCAGAGTTGACTTTATCACAAGTCCTACTTCTCTAACTTCAACCCCTCCACCAAACTAAATGCAGTGGCAACAGCCTTTCCTGCAGGCAGCTCGGGATGCAGTTTAGCTCCCTGGCTACAGTCAGGAATGGTAGAACCTAGTACATCCCAGTAGAAATGACAACAATGTGTATTACCAGTTGCTCAATAATATTACATAGCAGAAAAAGCTGGTCAGGAAAAGCCTGGGAGCTGCCAACCCCAGTGCATCTTTTTTAGAAGTGGGAGCAATCTTGGCAAACTTCCATGCTGAAATAAAGCCTGTCCACTCCAGAAAAAAAATAGTTGCATGCCAGAGGGTACAACAAAACCTACTAGATACCATAGCCTCTGTGTAATCTGTTTGCAGTCTCATTGCTGCTTCTCACATCCCTGAATCATCCTAGAAGTTAAAGACATAGCAAATTCCCTAGTGGTTATCAGTGTCATACAAGTATCATCAAAAAAAAAAAAAAAAAAAAGTAAAAAATTATAGTAAAATAAATAAAGATGATGTCAATCAAACTGTTATTATTAATTGAGTCCCTCAGGGCACTCCAGTTGAGCAATAACTCCAAAGCTACTGAATGATCATTGTGCTGATATTGTTAATAAATATTCCTACTCTTTCCTGATTTATATCTGATGAATTAAAATATTGGGAAAAATCTAGAAGGTGAGTGCTGTTTGTTATAAGTCATTGAGACTTAGAGTAATATAAGTTGTATTTACGGAATATATGTCTTAAATGTCCGATTTTCTTCAGCACTGGGTTTCATAAATGATTCCATCAGACTTGGCTGCACCTGAAAAAAAATCCATTTTGTAGGTACAGATGAGGGCACCAATTTGAATTCAAGTTCAGTTACAGCAATGAGAGGTAGAGTAGGAAGTTAACAACAAAGAAGTTCCCAATGGAGCACGTAACTTTTGGCAGTATGGATACAGGCTGTCTAGCCAACAACCTTCTTCTGGGCACAGGGGGATAACTCTGTTAAAAGGCAATCGAGGATCTGGAAGTCGAGCCCTCCAGCCTGGTCAAATTTCACTGACATCTTTGCTAGAAAAATCTTCTGTGCTTTTTTGATAGCTACACCTAGTACTCTGCCTGCTATTGGCATGCTACTGAGAGCTCCATCTGATGCAGTTAAATGCTAGGAAGAGCTCTTTACAAATGAGTAAGAAACAAAAGTAACACATGATGTGCATCCTGAAAGTCATAAGACACCTCACAACACCAAACTAGGAAGCAAAAAAACTATTTTCCATACTGAAAAGCTGCATGGTTCCATCTTTCACACCGATTCCGACCTAGTTTCACATATAGGGCAGCAAATTTCTCTCTACTTTCTAGAAATGTAGCTCTTTCTTTCTCAAAAGGGAAGTCATATGGTCTGAGTAAAACAGAACTGTTAATAAAAGAACATTAAGTCTTTGGTGGGAAATCACAAAAGGTATAATCTTGTAAATATGTCTTCAGACAGGTTTTTCTATTCCCAACAGTTTCTGACAGAAACGACCCAGTACTGCAAGGTTAGAGATTGTTTCATTACCAGCTCTCAAGGTTTTAGTGAATGTCAGCTACAGTATCATTGAAATATATTCCTGGACAGGTTCTTAAAGTTCACATTTTTGATGACTTTACACATTGAGATATTATTATGATAAAAGAGGGGCTGGCAAAACCTTGCCATTTCTTTCAGCCAATGATGACTTCCAACTTGAACACTAAAGAACGGTCTTATCTCATCAAGGCATGCTACAAACCCATCAAATTCTTGTTCCCACTTAAGCCATATGACATTGTATAATAGCAAAGTTAAGCACTATGACTGCTCTTAGTCAAAGAGTGTCTAGAACTGGCAGTAGTTCAGCACTCAGACCACAGTCCAATTTACAGTTTTGGCAACTATTTCTGGGATATTATCCAAAATCTTGTTCCTGTCTTTGAGACAAAGTGCCTCTTAGCAAAGAGTCAGTGAATCTGGACAACTAGATGCTTCACTCCCTACACAAAAGCAAATCAAAAACCACTTTCAGTGCACCACTAACAGCCACTGAGAAATGCCTTCTTCAAGCTAATATTTTCCTCAACTTCCCTGACTCACTAGAGCTGTCACTGCATTTTGCCCAGGAGCAGAGGGAGCCACTGCCATCAGTTAGCAGTCACTTCAAGCTCTGGGTGGAATACAGCAGCCTTTTGGAAAACTGCACTCCGATACTTGCTGACACCTTCAGAAATATGTGGGATGCCGTCCTTGACAGTAAATCAACCAAGGCTCTTTTTCTTGCTATGGTTGTGCAATGTTTTTGCTGTCAGGTATGTCTTCAAACAAGCTGTTAGAACTACACAGCAATAATCCCATGGCAAACTCACCACCCAAAAGCTAGTTACTGGTCTTTACATTTCAGCATGGAAACGAGGACTTTCTTTTATCAGTTTACTTCATTCTGTGGACATTCTATGGACAACAAAATGGCACAGAACAATACAAGTGTCTATGGAGGTCTCCTCTGAAGCATCAAGCATTAAATCATCTAATTCTGCTCCCAGACCCAAATATGGAGCCACACATGATACCCTGGTGTAGGCAGCTACTACCTCAGCTGTTACAAACCGTCTAGCCAAGTGTGATCCCTCCCAAACTTACCTGAGTAAAAAACAGGCAAACCAAAAATAACCACAGATGTTTAAGTAAGCCTGATCCTCTCCACAGAACTGGATTGAGGCTGAAATTATACATTTATTTCTGCATACAGGACTAATGGGTAGAATGGGGACAAGCAGTGGTGGGCACTGACATCTTGAGCATGACATACTGAAGACAGACACATCTGGCATCAGTTTCAGGCAGTAAAGAATAAGTTTATTTGCAAGTGCACATGTCTGACAGATTGCAAACTCAGATACACACATTATTGCAAAATAGTGGACAATACAGGGCATACATCAAAAATTTATGTATGGCATTCAGTTAAGAAGAGATTTTCTTATTAACTTGGGGAAGACTTGTCTGAAAGTAGGGAAGTAGGGATTTTCAGACAAATAGGGAAGACTTGTCTGAAATTTAAGAAAATGGGGAAAAAACACACAGCAGAATAAACAAGAAGTTTTTGGGAGAAAGGAAGGAGAGGTTTCAGTGATACATTTTAGAATTAATACATTCGCTTAATTGTTCTGATCCATTTCACCTGTCTGGACCTATTTAAAATATCCCTAAATTTCCCAACTGCTAAAGAAGACCAGAGGCAGCACAACCTTACAGGAAGTGCTTCTTAGCCTTAACTACAGGCAACATGTCCTGGATATCCAAGGTAATCAGCTTCCTGCAGCCTACCAGGCTACCTCCTCTCGCTGTGATGCGAGGAGCCAACAAAAAGCCCTCAGCCATGTCCCCACGGGGCTCAGGCCTGCACCTCAGGTGGTGCGAGGTGCCCATGAGGAGCAGCAGCCATGCAGGCCGCAGTGTCGGCGCCAGGGCCTCGCTGACCTGCTCCCCTCGCCCCTCTGCGTGCGCCTCCCTCAGTGGTTATGTCGCAGCTTCAGCATCGAGTTCCTAGCCTCAGTTTAAAGCAGGAGGAAGGAATGCATGTACGGCGAGGAAAAATTTTAGCTTGTGCTGTGGAATGTGATTGGAAGTAGTTGAACTGCAATGAAGAAGCACTGGCCTAGATGGATCAAAGCAGTTAGAAATGTTAACAGCTTTTGTAATATATAGCCATATTGCTACATTTGAAAAGTATTCCTTACCTAGAAGCATTCCTTAAAGTTATGGAACTCAATAAAACAGATAGTTTTGCACAATTAAATATGCTTGATAGAAGAATTGGGGAAAGTTTCTTGTGATTAAATATATTTTGTTAGTATTATAGAATTTTAACATACTCCAATCATAGTCTGAAAAGTCAGCTGCGAACATTTTACAGTTACTGAAAATAGTAACATTGGGGGACAGAAGAGAGATAGTATATCTAATAATGGTTATTTGGTGAATTACAGGGTATAGCCTCCACATTAAATGAACTGAAAAAAAGTTAAATTTATCTAACAGATTCCATCATGCTAACGTTAGCAGGTAACACATATATATACATAGATTACCTAGTACTTACATTTAACACAGAGGCAAAACATCACTTGGAGGTGATTTAGGTTCAGTGTTGCAATTGCAATTGAACTAAAAGACATCCAATCCAAATGTACACATTTTGCTGTTTATCTTCTTCCTTCCTTCCAAGGAAAGATGGAAGCTCTGGCATTCCAGCAGAAAGGAGATTACACTGTCACAAAACACAAAATGTCACACCAAATGTCACTGAAAACAGTACTTTTTAATAAATTTCTGCATTATCTAAAATATTGTTCAATAAAGATTCTTCCTAGCGTCTTCCAAACCCATCTACATTAGCAGGTATTTCAATGCAATTGCTTATATACATGGATTGGCACTGTGAAACTGTTCCTGTTCAGAGTCCTGAAACAATAGTAATTTGAAGTAATCATATGTAATAATAATTTGAAGTAATCATCATAAAGAACAAATGCCTCGAATAAAGAGATTTAGGTCCAAGAAGAAAAGCAAAACAGTCTTGCAAAATTAGAATCGTCTTCTCTTTACAGGATTTCTTTTAAAAACTTCCCTATTCTGGATGTGTATCTCAAACAAGAGAAATCACAAGAGGATGAAGAAAAGTAAAATGTTAGCAAGAGATGCACGTGATGAGACAAGAAAACCAATAAATAAATGAGTAGGAAAGTAAGCCAAGGTAAAGGACGTCTTAAAGACACAAAATTCTGGTGATTACATAGCTCATTACAGTAAGAAGATAAAGAAATTGCTACATGTAGATTTGAAATAAAAGTATGATTAGTATAGCAAATTGAAAATGCAAATAAAATAGAATTTAATAACTGCAAGATATATAGTAGCATAATCTTTATAAAAACAGGTATTTGCATTGATTTGCTGATTCATAATAGAGGAATAGATACAGACTACTCTATGCAACTCTTCTGACAGTCTAGGACAGTCTAAGTTTAGGTGCAAGGAGGTTGCCTGTCATTTTAGCAATTGTTACATGCTGGTCTGTGTGTTTTCTTCATTTATACTAGGAAGTGAATAGGGAAATCCCACCACTTCTCCAAGTCTCTTGTGCACTCTGATGAGCTTCTTACTTTAGAACAGTGATAATCTAATACATTTGGAATGATGGTGCATGTTGTTCTTCATGGTTTGCTTGAAAATGACACATTTTTAATATTCATTTTTTATGTCTAAGTTGTAAAGTGACTTTGATGGACAGAATTATATAATGAAAGTAGATGAATAATTTTAAATTCCTAAAGTGACCAAATGTCATTTGGGCAAGCTGCGAAGGTATGGGATTGATGAGTGGACACAGAGGTGGATTAGGAATTGGCTCTGTGGCAGGATGCAGAGAGTGGTAGT
>JAUBOD010000117.1:744234-757557 GCA_032353885.1 Nothura maculosa
TGCTTTTCGATGTGGCCAGGAATGTCAGACAAAACTTCCCTTCCTGTGTATGTTCACGTACCACTGTAGGACACACACTGATGGGACAGTGTGCCCCTCAGGAGATACAAATGGATGAGTTGCTCCAAAACCCTCCGATAAGCTCGAGAAGCAGTTTCTGCAGCTGAGACCAGCCTGTCCACTCTTCCTCACCACCACACACAGACCAGCAGTGCGTGGTCTCAGAGCACAACGTTAGTGCTCTTCAAACTACAGCAGCTCTCCTGTCTATTTCATTAAGGGCAGAGAATGAGGTGACCTCTCTTCACCATATCAAAAATCAATTACTGTGTTTTCTTAAAAACTTTCTGAACTAGGAAGAGATCTAATGCCATGAAAATCCACAGTAAATTGACTGTAACTGCAGCAAAGCAAAACAACAGAGACTACTTGATTTACTCTTAACTCAATTGCATGTAACTAAATGTGTATTCTGGAGGAGGAGACAAGCAAAGTGGCTGTTAATTTTTCCTTTTGCTGCTTACTTGCATCATTCTTCCACATTAAGATTATATCCACAGAAGTCAAAAGTACCGTCTTGTTTCTGTTTGAGCCTACCTCGTGCTGTCAGTTTGTGGTTTCATTCATCTTAATGAACAAACTAGATTTATCAGGATTTTGAAAGTAAACATTTCTATACTGTTTACTTTTTATCTGATGTTCCTTGTTCTTTTTAATTTAGAAAAATCCTAGATCAAACAAAAGTCAATCATAGTCATGCACTGTGACCAAACAGCAACAAGTTTGAAGGAAGTTTGTACTGAATTTGATCAATATGTGATCATAATATGGAAGCCATTTATTTATATTAAAATGTTACTTTATTTTAATTATGATAGTACATGTGACATTAATTTTCTAAACCAATTATGCTGCAGAAGACTAAAAATAAAGGAAGAGCTCAGACAGTTTTATTTCAGAGAAATCATCAAGGAGTTGTTTACTGGTATTTTGGCCTGTATATTTTATACGCAGCAAATCTTATGTGTGCAGCATTTTTTTTCTCTCGACTGCAGTAAATAACACTCAGCAATGTGAGCACAGTCTCATCTTGTATTTTTCTCAAATACTGGAAGATTTGGTGACTATGTGGGCTACAACCATCCTAGAGAAATATCGTCGTTGCAGGAGGCAGTAACATGCTTATGGAAAACTGCAGGCAAACTGCAATAAAGGGGTATTTTCACAAGAACTGCAAATTATCTTCTCTCGAGGTTACTAGATTTAATGAGAAGCAGCAACCAGTTGCCCAAATCTCAACAAATCATTACTTAGCATAAATTCAAGCCTCTGATTCCACCTGGTAAATGCAAGGTTCTGCTCTCCAGCCATCAGAGCTCAAGCAAACTCACTCACTCAACAAAACAAACAAAACTAACTCATAACTCACTTGATCAAAGATGACTACTTCGTCCTTAATGGAAGAAATAAAACAAAAGTAAAAAAAAAAACAAGAAAGAATTTTACAAGAAATGAGGTGAATAAGGCAAAAATCCTTCCCAAAATCACGTGCTGGAAGCAGAGTAGAATCTGTTTCTATTTCCCTTAGCCTGCGGCTGTTTAAAGACTAAGATTTCACCCACTCTAGGTTAATGATCGTGCTCCAACACAGCTCTCCATTATGATTCAGGTTCATTATGTGTGTTCATATGAGCTATGAAACAAGCCATCACAATATATTCTGACATGAAGAGGAGATTCTCAACTTTAAAATTAACTCACTTTAAAATTACATGTTTTGCTTTTGGGAGACTTCTCCTTTTTTGTTAAGGAAATAGCTATTTTTGAAAAGTATGCATTTTAGTGCACAATTTTAAACTACATTTTTTTCAACAAACTCAATAACAAAATCAGCAATAAGTGCAAAAGAGAAAATTTGGCACTCCTCTTAATTGTTGACAATGTAATTTATTAGGAAGACAATTAATGCAAAATGCAAAATACAGTAACCTCATTACTTTTTTGGAAGCATTCTGAAAAGGTAACTGCTGTAGACAAAATTATTTCACATCTTATTCTGTAACTTAAAATAGGAAAATATTTTAGGATATTTACAGTCTGTAAATAATGCATATGGTGAGGAAGGAATAAAATTATAAGTCTCCATATGTGGAGGTTGCTAGTTGGGACATCTTTGAAGGAGGCAGATGAACAGCACTGTAAGGAACAGCACTGTGTTGGCACACAACCAACACAGTCCTGCACACAACCTTCTCTGTAGACCTATTCAAGGATATTTTAGCCTTTTGATTCAGAAAGAAGAAAATTTAACCAAATAAAAATCAAATACTTTACTAATCCATGTCTCTGTTTATGTGTGTGCATAGGCAAGCAAAAATGAACAGGAGAAAGGGATGTTTCTGAAGCTGGTAAGCACCTCTAGCATACTTTAGTGATCAATTCTTTAGCTAATATTAATGACTTTAGGTCCACAGAAATCCATTTCTTTAGAACACCTCTGATTGTGGCCTCCTACCTTTGATGGAAATTACCTTTTCTCTACAGTTTTTAAACTTTCTTTTTCTGTAATAGGAGCAGAATTTTTCTTTATCTGATTTGAAAAGCAATAATATTCTATAGGAAAATTACAATTTCCTCCAAATTCTACACAAATGGCTAAAACAAAAAGGGAAATCGTTATGCCAAATATTTTGGAGGTTACTTAAAAAAAAAGCACTAAAGTAGCAGCTTCAAGATAGGGCCCAAATCTTCAAATAGAATGAAATTATATAATGATCTACAAATACTCCCTTGTCTTTTCACCAAAATATGCATTTCTGCATGTAATAATATTATGGGAACTTAGGCTACCAGTTTAGAAAAAAATAAATATTCTGAAAATCAGAAGGGCTTTAGAAGTTGTGGGTCAAGCAGCCAGCAGGAAGATCCCACTGTGCATGTGTGCATCCTCCAGACCGGACACTCACATGGGGCAGAAGAGTTAATCGGAGATAAAAACAATGATAAGAAGGGATACTCCACACCTCAGGGATAAATAAAAGGTGACCAGCAGGTCTATAATTAAAAACTGAGCCAGCGAGTAAGAAAGGTTTCTGTAGCAATGGACAGATTACTGATGATTTGGGAGAAAATCGTTTGCAGCCAATGAAATTTCTAGGTGGAAGTGCCAAGGGAGACATTTATATAAAACCGCAGTGTGTGAGGGAAAGATAGTGTTTTATTCACAGCTCGGTAACCAAGCAGGCAGAACAGCTTGCGAATGAGTGTTATTTGCCACCGAGTGACGGGACGGGCTAGGCCTCAGCTAGGCCTCGGCACCTCCGCCCCAGCACACGGACGTCCCACGCGCAATCCGTTTGTGCTGACGGCGACTTGCCCTGCTATAGTCTGGCACGATGGCTAATATACCGTGTAATGTACCTTGTAATCAGAATGCCCAAGCAAAGAGAAGCTACTCAGCAAAAAAAGAAAAAAAAAAAAAGAAATTGCACGCTCTATATATGACAATAAACATAGATATTCCTTGATCTAATGAGCTAACAGATTACTATTATAATGCAGTAGAAATTAGATTTATTTCTGTATATTGTCTCTGAGAGCCTAATAATTGCAGTTTTTTAGCAAAAGAAAAAAAGTAGAAATGTGCTTGCTTGTATTTTAAAAAATCGAAAATTGCTCCATTCTTTCTGTGTTATAACATAAGCAGGATTTTTTGATCATAATAAGCAATGACAGCTACTGCTGGTTTATGGGTTTCCACGGGTATGACTGAATTAACTGCTGGATCTCCTATCTGGGGTAATATTTTACAGATTCTATTCACCAGGCTATGTATTCTGCTGCTCTATTTTTATCTTGACATGACGCTTCAGAAACAAGAGCACATGGGTGAATAAACTTTACTCCTCTACAGACTATTAATTACACATTCTAAAAAAAATTAAGGAAAATGAATACAAATTAATTTGGTTATCTGATATAAAACCAAGTTAATGGAGAAAGAGATTACAAGGGTCTTGGCCTTGAGGGTTTGTAATTTGAAAACTAGTATTTTTATTATTATATGTTCTAATAAGCAGCTTTCCACATCTCTGAACCACAAAAAATATCACTAATATTTCTTATTGTAAAAACATTTAAAAGATTTTAAATGAAAAGTAATCACTGGTGTATAATAAATCTGAAAATCAAAGATAGACATGAACACACACAACTAATACAAACTATGCAATGCATATGTGGAAACAGTGTTATTTTTGGAAGATTTTGTTCAGAAAAATTTAAATGTGAAATATGAACACAAGTAAAATTCTATTAGTAGGGCTAGGTCCATTAACAAAGAGGAAAACTGGAAAAATAGCAAGATGTGCAACACTAGGGGATTATTTCTATTTTGTTTTCATTTCATTTCTATATCAAGGGGATTTATTGCTTACAAAGGATGTCAGAACACTGGCGAGAATGAAAACAGTGTATTTATCAACAGAGACACCTTACCTTACCTTAGAGGATATAGACAAGCAAGTTTTCCTGGGCAAAGCAATACCAGTGAACTTTAACTGTGAACAGAATGGACCCAATCTGGAGCTTAACTCTCCTGCCTGCTGAGTCTTTTTGCTAAGACTACTGATTTCATAACCACATTGCTTCTTTCAGGCTCTAACATTAGTCTGACTCATATTTAATAGCAGAATAACCTAACAATTACACCAATGTGAGCTTTACTGTCAGTTCAGAATAAGAAAATAGAATATGCTTCAGTATAAAACAAACCACTCCCTAGGCAAATCCCAGGGATATTGAGAAAACAAGAAGAGCCTCGTTTCTTCTGACCTGGATCTCAGCGACTTAAAGGCCAGCCCCACCAGCACGGTGAGAGGCACCGACAGGGAGATCTGCAGGGATATTTGTCTGGCTCTGACAACAGACATGACTGAGAAGAGTAATAATAATTTTTCATGCTGAATTACAGGTGATATAAGATTGAAATTCCTTAATACCAAAGTCCAGCCAGGATGGTTGCTCCGGGGTGTGTGTCAAGTCCACACACCATGACATCCTGCTGGCCTTGGCGTTTGAGGAAGCTGCCTCATCTTGCCCAGCTACTGCCTGAGTTCTTTCTCCTCACTGCTTCTACCTAGGGCCATGAAATTATTGATTTCTCCACACCCCAGATTGTGATTTCAAAGATGCTTCTCACATTGTTCTCACAGTTCCCTCCTTCATCCTTCCTCTCCGAGGCCACGCCCTCGCTGTAACACCATGACTTTCTGGTTTGGTTTTGTCTGGTTTTCTTTTCAATCTACAAAGGAAGTTTGGAAGAGAAAACACAGAAATCTCTATCAATATGCATCCCTTCTTCTTCTTCTGTATATTAAGTGAATTCCCTCTAAAAACACATCAGCACATCAAAGTGCTCCCTGAAAGGAAAGAAAGCGCAAGAGACATCTTATAACAAAACAGCTCCCTGCAGCACTGCTTAGAGAAAGCTGAGGTCGTGTTCCTCTCACAGATAATAAACAGAATCCATGCAACCGAGGATGCAGTATGTGGACTAATAACGCTCTTTGCTACTCTAATAGCATGTACCTGTATTACTTCGTTTTCAGAAGAGCAATTTTCTTCTCACTAATAAATCTAAGTGGAGAAATATGGCTTATGTCACCAGAATGTATTAGAGTGGCGTAGTCTCTCCAATAGGTGAGTGAGGTAAACAAGACCTTTTGTGTTTATTACCAGACAGTTTTAGACTGTATTTTAAAAACCTAAGCGATGCCATTACAGCTATTCTGTCACACCAAGCACTCGACTCACAATAAGGTATTTGTCCTGCGATGCCTTAGCTGTGTTACGGATCCTTGTCAGCCCTCTTTAGCATTGACTTCTAAGTTCAGAAAGCCTCAAAGCAGAAGCATTCCTGAAACCAGACCTGCTGCAATGTGCAGATGTCACTGTTTCCTGTGACCACTGTCTCCTCAGCCCCATCCAGCAACCTGAGCTTCCATGGTGGCCATTGCTCTACATAGACACCCACCGGCTTAGCAAGTTTTTGAGCACCTGATACCAAAACTGCTTCCACATAGGTTAAGTATCTGACAGTGGTGCTTGTTTTATGTGTAGGGCCATTAGAGTAGATCCCAGCTGTGAGGCAGACCAACAGTTTGCAGACGATGCACAAGCAGAAAGCACAAGCAGAAAATTTAATATGTAATTAATAAGTAATTCCTGTATTTCAACTTCAGCTGGAAAAGTTCATAATAAAAGAATGCAAAACAATACAGAAAAATGTCAGGCTCTGAATTTCTTCTTGGAACATTTTGTAAAAAGAAGAAAGCAGGCAGGTTTGGAGGCTTTGAATACTGCCTGCTTCCCCAAAGACCTAGCACCACCCGAGAGCAGTTACAAATTGCCTAGCTCCTTGCAGAAATCCCCATTTCAGGATATTCCAGGATATTTCTGTAAGCTCTTAAGGACTTACAAGTAAAGCAAAAGACCAAGGATGCTTTTGCAGAGCATAATTTGTTCCTTGTAAAGGAACTCTTAGGCTCTCTTAAGTTTCCCATTCCAAGGTTAATCTTGCTAGGTATGAGGTACTGAGATTCCAGTCCAGCAAGGGACATAGGTAAGTCAGACCATTTGCCCTAACAGGAATTAACTGATTACCTAAGGGCCAGGCTGCAGATCAGACACTCCGCTCTGGAGCAATGTATATAATGTGTATGTCCCATGAGTACCAGTAAACAGCACTTCACTCCTTTCGTCTTCAAAACAAAACACTCTTCTGACTAGGAATAAATTCCTTTCTACAAGTAGTGTTTTTATTTTATTAATTCTATACAAAATGCCCTTTAATACATTAGAAGAGATCCAATGCAAGGGGAAAAGAGTATTACAATAACTTGAGTCCTCATTCTGGTCAAATTTCTAATAAATCAAATTCGGAAAAAAAAAAATCCTGGTATCACTGGCAATGTGCTGGCATAAAAGCAGATCTGCATCAGGCCTGTCTTGTCTGTGTCTTACCCTGAGGCGGCGAGTGCAGAGAATATTGATATAGCAATTCATATGCTACCAAGAGCTGGATGGGTTGTCACGGGCAGCTCTATTTCACAGTTCAGAAAATACCACTGAAAGCTCTTCCAAACGTTTCAGTTTATTTCTTATTCTTCCCTGATGTGCTCCCCATCTTTCAGTAGTTACTTTTTCTATGATGATAAAAATATTTTTCAGTAAATATTTTCTGGTGAAGGGCAGAATTATTTGTGCCCTTGCAAAAACAACATCAATTATTTTAATAAAATTGCGATACTTCATAAAAGGTGAATAAACAAACTTAATGGAATAACTAACTCTGAAGAGTCACAATGCTTGATGCAGCAGTCTGTAGATGCAGGCCCAGCTAACAGACACATCATGGTAACAAACAGAAGCTGTTAGGAGCAGAACATTAAGTACAGGGCCTTTAATGGTATGCAGAAAAGCAATCTGTGGCCCACGGATCACTACTGAATCACACAGCCTGATAAATGAAAGAAGTTTTCAATTTTAAATCCGTACTGACATTGAACAACAAAAGCTAACAACAGCAAGCAAAAAGGACAGGCGCTACACAAAAGCTAATGGACTGCACCACAGCAGGAACAGAAAAATCAAACCTGTGCAAATACCCATCTTTTAAACTGCACTAATGCCAGTACCGGCCGATGCTCTGTTTAAATATCCATGCAAGTAAAAAAGTAGAAACTCCAAAGTACCCTGTGAGACTTTCAGCATGACAGAATCCTTTACAGATCTATTATTACATGATGTCCTGACAACTGGCAAGATCTATTTGAAATGCTTCCATAAACTGCCTTCGGCATCGTTTTTCCTTCCTTTTTTTTTTCTTGCTAATAGATAAGGTGAACAAATAGTTGTTTTGATTGTCTCACCACCACTTTTTTTCACAATGTTTTGGTAATAAAGATGCTACTTCTTCACACATTAGTTTTTATTACCTTTTAGTTCAGTTAATCTAGACAGTATCCTGCCTCAATTCCCTGCTGCACAGAATATGTGGACCAGCGTATACAAAAGTAAAAAACAAAACAAAACAAAACAAAAAGCACTTTAACTTTCCTCCTGTAAGGCAGGAAATGAGCAGTGCGACTTCAGCATTCACTGACTGCATAATGCATTGACAGTTGAGAAACAGAGCAGAAATTTCACTGTTCATCCCACTACCCAGCTGACACTGGAGCTGTGCTGCCCTCACTGAATTGTCACAGCTGAAAGCACCAGTTCCCAAAGATGCATTCTCTGGTAGCATTACAGCCTAGGCATCTGAAGGAAAAAAATCTAATTCTGGAAGTCACGTTACAGATAAACTGCTCTTAAATTCCTGGGTAAGCAGATATTTTGAGAGTGCATTTGGAAGCTGGCTTATCTGCACAGGACTTGAACCATATTGGGTTTGCTTCCTGTTTGCTATCAAATGAAAAGCAATAGGTATAAGAATATTTGCTGTGAACAACTCCATAAATTATCAAGAAAGCTTCTCAGAGTAACTGGGGCTGGAACCTGTAAACAAACTGAAAATTCTTCTTCCAGTCTGATTCTTTGCAAGCAATACCACGTTTTCACCATGCTTGCTGCTTTCGGCACTGTGCCTAAGGAGCACATTTTTACATTTGCAAAAGCAACTGGTGAGGAACATACAGCACTATTTTTTCAGTCTAATACCAAGCATGTAGAATTTAATGATTTCAGCACACAGTTAACATTTTATTACTGGCAAGGTGCTTTGCAATACACATGTGACACAGCAGAAACAAAGTTGTCTGGGGTCCCAAATGTCTATGGAGTGGAGATCCCCAAGTTGCTTGTTTATCTGAGAGAGATGGGGCAAAAATCAGCTTCTTCCTCTTAAATTCCAGAAGGTTTTGGAGTACGCATGAATCATAAACTGAGGGTTTTATAATGACTTGTGTTAAAAATATAATTGGATTGAATATATTGTTGGAAATGTTTTTGACAACTAGAAAAACATAGTGAGTTTCTCTGCCTCTAATCCAAATAGGCCTATGAGTTCTTCTTCCTAAGGCTATGTAGGTAGGAGTTCCTGAGCACAGACTGGGCCACATCTGCCCTAAATGCAGATACTTTTCTGCAGAGTATCACAAAAATGATATATATTCAAAGGAGAAAATAACACTGCTACTAATGGTGGACAGGATGGCAATGGCTTAAAATAATTCTATGACATGAAAATAAAGCACCACTCAAAGACTCAATACCATATTTATGGCAAACGAACAGAGAAACAAAACAGTGATTCAGTTTCTACAGAAGCATTCTCGAATTTAAATGCATGTCATTCTGCTAGAAAAACACATTATTGATATCTTTTCTTCCTTGAGCAAAATTGCTTGAATGGCATGCTACTTCCCCATTCTGTGATTTTTATACTTTTATTGTATACTTCTGAAAAGGAAACATAATGAAGACGCTAAAGTTTGTTTAGTTCACAATAATGCACAAAGCATAATGAAGCTTTGTCATGGTTATCTAAACTTTCAGAACTACAAGAAAGTCAAAAGACCAGCAAAGAGTTTATTTTAATGAAGTCATGAATTATTTCCAAATGAATTATTTTCTGTTATAACAGGCATTTCTGCTGCTTCCAGTTGCATTTTTCTCTTGGTCATGTCCCTCGCTGTTATCACTAAGAAAGCCATCACAAAAAAAGCACCTCATCATTTAAGGAAACCCAGATGTCCTTAGGTCTACAGGATGGTTTAAGTGTCAACATCCATGCATTATGTGAGCTTACCAAGTTAATTATATCATTTTTTTCCAGAATAGACATCAACTGTCCTAAGCAGATACCTATTCCTTACTGACATAATCATGGCGCTGCTATTTAGATTTCCGTATGAATTTCAGACAGATTTAACATAAGGCTTCTGTAAGTGCTAAAATATGTGCTAAAATAAGTGCAGATGCCGCTTCTTCCTGTGGACACGTCCTCTGCCGAAAGACCAGCCAGTGCATGCAAGTGAATAGTCTCTGAAATAGGTTTACTTAACATTCACATGAATATTTATGGCAAGTATTTCGCACTGTGCACACAGTTCTTATTATTAAAGCTTAAAAAAATGATGTTAAAAAATAATTGTATATTTTGGAGCTTTGGGTCTGTGAAAGGCCAAAACGTCTTTCTTACTATTATTGTTACTACCACTCAGTCATTTTCTATGAGTTTTAAGCATCACTTGATTTAGTTCTCATTTTAAATGTAATTATGTGAGATACTACATGGTGTTTAGACTTTCTCATTCTTGGGTCATGCTAAGAAAGCAACGCTATTAAAAGAAATGTGCTTGTTAAGAAGCATCCTGTAAATATATTTATGCAACTATTTCTGAGTGTGCTTGTTCTCTCCATGAACATTTAGGGATGACATCAAAAAAACTTGTAAGATTAGAAAGGGTCATTTAGTGTACTAAAACTTTCCCCATACATTAAATAAATAAGACATAAACATGGTATTTTCTCAGAATTCTACTGTAACACTAGCAAATTTGCCACAGATACTCTAAATGCACACTGGCTTAAAATAAAACTCAGAAGGAATATTGAGCTTTTTTGCCTTTACTTAGATCATTCCTGTTGAATTCTGTGCCATTCTGATTTTTGTTGATGTTGCTGTTTTGAATTATCATTCTAAGACTAGATTCATTAGATTCATGAGTTTATTTTTAGTCATACTTTGAACAGAAAACTAATATAACTTAATTTACAAATCCTTTGCCCACCCCAATATCAAGAATTCTTCAAGAGCTCCTTAGCCACATTTACTCAAGATTTCTCCTTCAAGGAGCTGAGAGAATCTGAAGAAGCAAATAAAAATGTTTGAAAATACATCTGGAATGCAGAGGGGCTGGAAACTTCAGTACAGAACCTGCCACGTGGTCTTGCTGCTGCAGCCTCCTGTTCCGCTGGTGCCCACACTGTATTTATCTCCTACTCACATGCAGTGAGTGTAGGAAGAGCATACCCAGAACCAGAAAGGTTTACCAGCAGGCAGACTTAAAGGTGCGTATAGCAACCCAGGTGTAGCACAGTGATGGTTGTGCTACATTTTCTTTTTATGTTTTGCAGTTTGCTAATGACATCAAGGTTTTATCGAAGATTACCCTGGACTTCACCACATCAAGAATGTCACTCTGACATGCAATTCTAGCAAGCTTTGTGTTAAAGACAGCAACATTGTATTAATGACAGTGAATCTTCTCACAATTAAAGTGCCAGTGATAAAGGGAAAGTATGTGTGACCATATGCAACATATATATCACATATCTTAAATATGACATGCACACAAGTGCACATTTGTGAAAAGCAATAGACAATTTATGCCATTAAAAACCTCAAATTAATTTTAAGAATTCTTCCAAGCATTAAATTATATTTTATCCAATTATTAGCTTTTATTATTTATATAAACTAATTTCAGTCACTAGGTAATATTCAATGTCAGTGGGTTGTTTTATGCTCCATCTCTGATGGAATATTAATTACTGCACATCCCAGAGTGTCTTACTGTTCAGCAAAAGCTAATGTTCAGAAACACATATAATTGCTATTCCTGTCACCTGGTAGCTCCTTCCTTTCCTCCTCGTTCTATCTTTTTTGATCAGAAATACATGTTATGAAACTACGAATGTGTTTATGAATCTCACTGCACTAGTTACCTGCTCATAGTTTCTGAAGAACACTTCTGTCACAAAACAGGAGAAAATGTTCACTTCTAATATTCATGCAAATGTGTTGTTTCAAATAATTTTTGTTAACAAAGTTGTGGAGAGAAGTTTAGAAACAGAAAAATAGTGTGAAACTTCTTGAGAGGTTCCAAGGGCAGAGCAACGAAGATGATGAAGGGACTGGAGTATATATCTCATGAGGAAAGACTAAGCAGCTGGGCCTATTCAGCCGGGAGAAGGGAACCCTGAGAGTGGAACTTATCAACATGTACAAATACCTGAGGGGAGAAGGTAAAAAGGAGGGGGCTGCACTCTTCTTGGTGGTGGTCAGTGACAGGACAAGGGGTAATGGGTATAAATTAAAAGAAAAAACCAACAACCACAAGTTCATCTGTGCCATATTTATTTGTTTTCTTCAGTCCTAGAAGTCAACTGCAGAACCTTAGTGCTTCATCTCTGACAGTCACAGTCTGTTGTTGCTGCAACTCTATTATATTCTACCTGTTTAAATTCACTGAATTTCATAATAAATGATTATAGCATAATGCTCCTTTCTTAACAGCTTCATATTTTGCAGAATAAGTTAAATGTTAATTCATAGCCTAATCTCATTTTAATTCACCTACAAGTTCAAATTTAGTCTCCAAAATAGAGTCATTTGATAACACACCTACAATTTTTGCACATCATCTACTAATACAATGTAGGAGTTATTTGAAAATATGCATTTTTCCCACAGTGCCATTCTCAAATGACATTAGCACATTCTGATTAATATTTAAGAAGCACTAAATTATTACACATACACACTCAGCAGTGAAAAAATGTAATTTAATGAATGTAACACTTCAGACTTCATCAGCCATTTCTGGGCATCATCACTGATATTTTTACATAGGAAATCTTCTTGCTAAGTAGAAAAAAAGGCCTACTTCTCTCTCTCTTTCATAAGTGTTTGAAAAAGAGGAAGAAAGCTCTTTCTGTAGGTTTGCCAATAAAATATCTCACATTGTTCTGTTTCTAGCTGTGGGATATCAGTATATCATGATGATAGAACATCCCAAATAAAAGGAGGACAGGAAAAACTTCCACATTAAATCTGCCACATTGAATGTAATGTTTATACTCTACATAAATCTCACAGAGAAATTAAAGTTGAGAATCTAATCAGAATAGAATAAGAATGTATATACAATTTGCCATAAGGTTAAATTTATTAAGTTGTAGCAGTTTGCTCTGAACAGCCTGTAAAGTGAAAGGAGGTGTCAAGACTATTTGTAAGAGTGTGACGTGACTAAAAGAAGTTACGTGAATGTGATGAAAACCAAGGAAGGGAGGGAGAGATTCGACCTCCTGAACTACTGCACAATTACAGACAAGGGGTGCAGATTTTTCCTACACATAGGCTAAATATATTTCAAGATAGCAGGGAAAGATCCAGGAAAAAAAAAGAGGAAAGCAGTGTTTCATCTTTGGGATAAATGGGATTTCTCTGGGGCTTCTGAAGTTATTTGAGAAAACAGAAAGAAGGGAGGATGTAAATACAGGAGAACCCTAAACCACTAACTTCTGGGTGAAGGG
>JAUBOD010000117.1:792444-802690 GCA_032353885.1 Nothura maculosa
AAATTCTGCAACAAGTCTTAATGCATCTCTCATCTCTTGATGGAAGTTAGTACTTCCATCAAACTTTCCTTAATTAAAGCAAGTGAAATGAAAGCAAATAATAGGGTTATAATATTGTCATGTGAGAAATAGGGCAGTTAGATATTCCTGAACACAATTCCAGTGAGATGAGACTGCCACATGGTTAATGGTAACTTCCTACCTTCACTTTCTAAATGTGGACAGTCAAGTAGAGCCAACTTCAGACTGTCTTCTGCTTTTCTGAGAAGCTTTGAAAAGTTTTAATTCTCCCCAAATTACACTAATAATAGGAGTTTCTGCAACATAGTGAGTGGCAAATAGCACTATTAATCTCAGTAGCTGGCAGAATATATTTCACCCAAGACTTATAAGTCAGAGACAGGGCCACCTGGACTTGCTGTACTCAGTGACCTTGCTGCTTTTCCTTACTTAACTGTTTGGAAGAATTTTTCGCTTAAATTAATGACGTACACAAAAGACAGCTTTTTCAGTAAGTAATCTTATAATAACTCTAGCTGCATTTTGTTACTGCTATTATTAGGACATCACAATTAATTTAATAATTCTAATACCTAATCCCCAGTAATACCTAGTTCAAATTAATATCCATTTCTCAGTAGGTTATTAGAGAAAGGGACACAGAGAGACTTTACAGTCTGGAAAGCTAAAAAAGACCACAGAGTAGAAGGATAATCTTAAAATAAATGCAGAGCAATCCAGAAGCACAGTTTGGATGCTTTTGTCCAGAGAACATATCCTCATCATTTCCAAAAGAACCACTTGTGCTATTTTATTGGTTTCTTAATTACGACATTCCTATTGACTTGAACAGGCTTAGTTTTAGTTGCAGTGATTGAATAGCATATTATGAAAAAAAATATTTGGCCAATTTAACCATTTTTTCTCATTCAAAATGAGTGATATTTTATTAATTGCTTGTTAATAACAATAGTTCATTGAATACACTTTAGCAGCGGATTTTTAATATTAATCTTTATAATATTGACATTAATAATGATCTGTGCTACCACTTGCATTTTATGGCACTGCTTAGGCAATAGCAGTAATCCTAAAATTAGAGGAAGATTACTTGTTTTAGAATTTTGAATTCTTGTGCTTTAAAATTCTTTGAATTCTTTGAACTCTTATACTTTAAAATACCTTAAAAAATCTCTTTTAAAAATGACAACACTGGTATAACTAATCTATGTGCTAATTTCCAGAACATTCATTTCCATAGAACAGGAATTCACAAAAGATAAAACAGGAGCATCATTAAAGAAAGCATAATATGGAGGATTAAACAAGGAGACCCAGGGACTCCTTTGGGAATCTTTATTCATTCAGACTCTACATATACTTTTCATTTAGCCCACTCCATGCCATGTTAGTGCTACTTATCTCTCTTTCTAACACAATCTTCTGAAATTATAGTGTCCACCTGAAACTG
The DNA here is from genome assembly GCA_032353885.1 of Nothura maculosa. Lineage (NCBI taxonomy): Eukaryota > Metazoa > Chordata > Aves > Tinamiformes > Tinamidae > Nothura > Nothura maculosa. The sequence goes on from JAUBOD010000117.1 coordinate 793,916, forward strand.
TCTGTCCTCAGAAATCCTATACTTAATAGTCATCCCAGTCATGCTTATCCGTGCTACTCTTGACCTCGCACACCGGAAAAGCACCACTTCCGTTGCAGTTACTCTCATCAGTGAGTAACCTATGACACCAAGGTCCAAGTTTTAACTCTTAATTGCTTTGTTGTAATAGCTTTAGGCTCTTTCAACATCTTCCTATCCTTTAGGTAGGAAGGCTGAATTACCAGTAGCACAAGAAGGTCAGGCAACTTCATGCTGTATGAAATGGAGCAGCGATGCACATAAAGCATCCAGAATTTATCCTAGTCTGCTTAAAATATCTACTCATTAATATCATGCCAACATTCACAACAAAATACTCCTAAATATTCAAGTGATGATATTTTACTATAAATAACATAGCAGGGCAATGGGCAACTACACTTTCAGGAAATGTTTTCTTAAAGATTAGTAACACCTTGACTCCCACCCAAAGGATTTCACTGCTATGCGCAACTCTTGCTAGTTTTTGACCAGTTTACATCCACTAGCCTCAAGGCCAAAAATTTCCTTTAGATGAAGAGTTCTTTGCATGCCATGGTATTCTGTGGGGTAACCATTTCCCTTGCCAAGGCAGGACAAGCCTTTTATCTTCGGGTTTTGTTGTTTATTATCACAAAATCTCCTTTCTCCTGAAAATCTTGCTACTCTATGAGCCTGTTTCATCATGTATTCACTATTCCCTAGCAGGAGTGACTGCAATTTACAGTATTTCAGATCAGATCAGAAATGCTCTAGCAATGTAGACTCCTGTGGTTGAACACGAGCCACCTCATGCTTGAACAGTAGTAATAAATTAATACATCACATTCCTAACGTAATATATCACATTCACAGAAACACCTTAAAAATAAGAGACTTCCTTTCTAAAAGATGCTTTTAGCAACTGAAGACCTATCAATTACCCTGGATAAATTACAGCCAGTGGCATCAAAATGAACTGTGAAGTGAAGGCACTGACACCTTTGCTAATGGCTTATATCACTTTGGGATGATCTGGTAAACAGTAATAAAATGTATTTTAAGCTTGGCCTTAAGCTAATGGAGGAGCAAATTAAGGTCTCCTCAAATAAGTCTTCTCCTTGCATTTGATTTAAGGATGTAAAAGGAGGAGGCAGGATACAAAGGAACACTTAAGCAACTGGTGCTCAGTTCATTATGATGTTGATGTTCATGTTTTCTTGGTGACAACTCAGAACTTGAACTTGACAGTGATTTGAGTGAAACAGAAGGCCCTCCTTCACATAAATGTTTTAAATGGGAATTTCCATCCTCAGATAATGCAAAATAACAGAAGACTAGTAGAAGTTTGAGAGGAACTCCTAAAAAAAACAAGAGCTCCTTTTTCACGTTAGCGTTGAGACACCAAAACAAGCAGATTTATGCAAAAAAAATAGGAATGCTTCAGGTACAACAGATAGATTCTCCTGTCCTACACATTGCATTCTGCACTTAGATATAACAAATGTTCAGAATGTGATTGACAGTTCTTTCTAAACTAAGAGAATGAACTTATAAAGCAGATGAAATGTCACTCAGAATAATGAAGAACCTTTGCAGTGAATAATGTTGTCTGCATGTAGAGGGATACTAAAATATTTACATATCACACAGAAATCATTTATGAAGCTACAGAATTTATCCTGGCACTCACCTAGCAACTGAAAATTCATCAGATCTCCAAAGATACATAGTTTAATCAGATAATAAAACAGACAAGCAGGAACTCCAAAGCAGATATTCAGGAATCATCTTTTCCAGTACAAGTTTTGAATGATTTACAAAGTCAAAATTCTGGGAAATGAATAAAAGCTCCACCAGGTGCCCACATCATGTGGGTACCACTCAAATTATAGATATATTAGATAAAATATAAACTGTAGACCTAAGAATCAATATGCATACAATGCTCTGCTGACATATGCAACTCTAAACAAATTCCTTTAAGCATTGTCTTGTCTTTTTAGTTTAAAAAGTGAGATGCCCTAATCTATTGAAAACCTTTAAAAAATACATACATCATGTTAGTAGCATTTAACACAGACTGCACTTGATTATTACTAAAAAGTAAACAAGAGATACTAAAATTAATATTAGCTGACTAGAAAAAAATCAATATGCCATTTCATGCATATTTGAACTAGTTTATAAAGTAAAATCAACAGCCGCATTAAGCTGCTTAAAATGGGAGACCTCTTGCCTATGTGTTGTATTACGCAAAGCATACAATGCTCATCTCCGAATATAAATGTGAGTGCAAGGTCAAAGCGAAGGGAAGACGAAATACAGAAATATGGGCACTTTAATGAATTAGCGTAACGATACTGTTTAACTATATTCATTCAAGGAACAGTGCGGGAGACCACTTCTTAGATTTCATTTTTACTAGCTTCAAAAGGAGGAAAATCATGAGCACAAAAAACTTTAGCTTTCATGCTAATGGGGGGGGGGGATCTGTGCTATTTTGGTTTTGTACAAAATAAGTATATTTGCACTCCTGTGAATGGCTGTTTCTTCTTCCCTGGCTCTCTGGCAATAGCAGAAGTTGTTTGGACCATAATAAAGGCATCCCAAGGTTAAACTAATTTTGTTCGGACAGTGAGCCACATGCCATGAATAATGTATTTCCAAACTGTCACTTTTTTCTTGCCACAAATCACAGATTAATTTCTGCACTTAATATCTGCATTTACTCTACAAACGTAGCTTTAAGCCTCCATAGCTCACCTACAACCTTTTAAAAGTCTATTTTTTTGCCTCTTTGCTCTTAGCTAAACAATATGTGGTCATTTGCACGCTAATTAAGTAGAAACAGTAGCACTTCCTGCCCCAATGTTTGCATTTGTAAAATTCTGGTTATTTGCTCTGGCAAACTCTTGCCTGAGTAAGTTGAAATTTCACTTTCTATGGTTTATGGTGAACAATAGACTCAGGACATCGAGAGCGAGAGCCGGGCCCCACATGACACCTCCACTCGCCACGTTTCTAGAATGTTCCAGCCCCTTAGGGCCGCCCCAGCGGGGGCAGGACTATGTTTAGGTGGGGCCAGTTGAGCGAGGAGGGGGACATTGGTTCCTCAACCGATCCCGCAGCTGCCCTGGTGCTTCCCATGCAGGAAAGGCAGCGAGCCCCAAAACAAGGCGGGAGACGAAGTGGGCTGCCCCAGCTCCTGCTGCGGGCACCCATGGGGCGGCCCCCCACGCACTTGGTAAGTGGAAAAGGGAGAGAGTATTTTCTACTGCAGCCCCTCGAGGTGCTGCTGCTGCAACAAAAGGCCCAGGTGAGGTAGCAGCGTCTCTGTTTTGCGGCTTTGTGGTTTGATTTGGTTTGCAACCACGCCTAAGGAGAGTGCACCCAGGGAAGGCAGCACAAACACTGCTGCGGGGCCAGGGAGGGTCAGCTGTGGGGAGCCCCCAGCCACTTACTCATCACTAGCCACCCAATGGTGCTTGTGTCAAAGCACCAGAAACCCCGTTTTTCTGCAAACAGACAAGTTTTGCTAATCTCAGCAGAGAAAGGCATCTCCGTAGGCCATCGCAGAGCTCGAAGTGGCACCTCATCCGTGACAGGAGGGAGCCTCCCAGCCTGTGGAGCTCCAGCAGAGTCACAGGGCTCCATGCATTTCAACATCGTATTAGTAACCCGAGAGGTGTTGCTGTGAGTTATTTTCTAATCACATGTATGAGAGGAAACTCACTATACACACACTCCTACTCATGGTATTTTGACAAACTAGGTTATGTACAACACACTTTGGCAAAAAGCTCTAATTTTTCCCCTCGGATTTCTTTTACCCTAAGGGTGTATTATGCACCTGAGTAACAAAGCAGGATTTTGACATATTTTTTGAATACCTTTCCTGACATGGCGAGTGCAGAGATGGGGACAAGAAATGACCTGCTGGCCCCGGCTCTGGGCAGCAGAGCTTGACTTCCTACCCATGCACATGACCAGGCACTTGCTGGGACTTGTACTTGCTGATTTGTTGCTTTATTTTTGTATATTTCTAATAATATTCATTGGAAGTTAATTTATCTTACTTCCACCTTACTGAGTTCTCGTTTTCAGTGGATCTGAAAGCACAAATGATCTGTTTTTGGGGAGTTATTGTCCCACTCCTTATTGCTAATGGTAATTACTGCTGTATAACCAGGAAAGATTTCAGAGGAAAATTTGATATTTTGGGAATTGTTAAACAAATATCAAGGTGCATTATTATTGGTAATTGGTTATTATCTAAACCAAATAATAAGTATATTATATTCTGTGTACATACTGAAAAGAATATATTGGCCTAGTCTGGGTGACAGAGGATTACTAGGTATGCCTATATAGTGCTTTTCCACAGGTGGTTTTTTGAATACATTTGGAGCCAATAAAAGGTGTTATCTCAAAGCTAAGGCAGGCAAAAATATCCTAGTAAGAGTTCTGGATGCTGAGAATACGTCAAGTGCCATTTATATTTGTGTTTGAAGCGGATTTTGACAGCAGTAGCATATTACAAGGTGGCCATTGCAGTCCTCATCGCCTGTGAATAGTTAGTGATCTGCAAGAGATGTAAAGACAACATTCTGGTTTCTCCCCCTCGTCAGGATACAGCTATAAGAAAATAGCTTTAAACAACAATTTAAATGCAAACATATGCACTTGAGAAGCAGAAAAGGGAGAGAATATTTTCTACCTAAAGCTTTGACAAAAACGCGAAGTTAAAATTGTGAAGTAAAGACAAGATGGGTTAGCTTACTTTTGTATTGATAGGAATACAATCTACAGCATATTAACAGTTTCAGATATGTCAGAATAATAATGTAGATAAGAACATGAATTAGCAGACCCCTGGCTCTCATTATGGCGAGTTTCCTCACATGCCTCTGACTAGTTTGTGCAATTGACTGATTTCCTGTAGAAAATAAATAAGATTGCCTTATAGTTAGTTTCTAGACTGCCATTAATTTTGAAACAACACCAGATGTACTGTGAGATTTTGTGAGATGAGTAGATTTACAAATCAAAGTATTTGTCCTGGTGCCATTTTTTCCTGGAGTATTAATAAATGCTTATTAATGCATACTGCGTAGTTTCAACTGAGATTACAACTTTTCCTTGTACCATGATGCACAATCAACCTGCTGTTTTTCTAGATAGTTAGGTTATTGGTGTTATTTTTTTGTTAGTTTGTTTTGGAAACACAAAACATAGGACCTGGAACTTTTGTTGAACTCATTTTACTGATGATCCAACTTGCCTAAGTAAAAAGCAGAAAATAAAACAAGCATCTTAGTTTGGTTAATGTTATATTCACATCCCTCATTATTTGCAGTCAGGTGTATTTATAATGATTTTGTGTGATTCTTGCTCTTTCTGTTTTTATTTTTATATACGCCTGATATGATTTATTCAAGACTACTTTTTTTATATGTGTGTGTAAGGTAAAGGAGAAATGCTAAACATGCTGACAAGTAACAGATTGCTTTTTAGATAAGAAACAAACAAAATGTGTTGGGAGTCTTTCCTGAAATAAAACTGAAGGAGTTGCCATGGAAATCATTCTGATTTGAAATCCACTACCTGAACAAATACTTTATTTGTCAGTTCATTCCATCTCTAAATACTACTTGAAACAGACAAAAATAGATGTGTGCTGTGTTTTCAGACTGTCAGCAGCTCTTTGCAGCACCCAGTCTCTAAGTGTTAGCAAGGCCATTCGTATTTGCATTGAGGAAAGCAGAAATCCTGTTCTTTTAACCAACTTCCAAATTCTGTGGCTGTTTCCAGACTTCATCCTATCATGCTACAAGCTTATCTGCAAGAAACTTGTTTATTCCTTTCCACTTTTAAAATAAATTAGCTAAACATAAATTTGAACATCACTTATATGAAGCATGTTTTATGCTGAAGTTCATTGTTAAATTCTTAGCTTTGTTAAAAAGAAGATATTAAACAGGAGTAGGAAAAAAGTCACTAGCAGTAATATACCATCACCTTCCAACTCTATAGGCCTACCTTTTAACTGCTGAAAGAAGCACGTTACTAATATTAGATATTATTTACGGTAGTAATATTAGATATGATTTACATTAGTAATATTAGATATGACTAAATAATTAGGCCCTGATCCTTCCTTGATAAAAAAAAATTGCTTGGGGTGAAGCTTGGAGCCACAGTTTTTATGCAGCTTTCATACACTCTTGGATTATTCTACTTTGAAAAAGATGTACTTAGGAATAAAATTTTATGGCAATATTGCAGGTCACTTTCAATGAATTCAAAGCAGATTTCTTCTGTTTATTCACTGTAGTGTGAAAACAGCATCATTACCAATTCTGAAGTTAATTTACTTTTCAAATTTTAGAAAAAGAATAGGCTTTCAAATATGCTAGAAGTTATCTCTTCCAGAATAAGGATTTTTTAGGGGGCAGGGGAGAGAGATGATGAGAGGAAATCTTTAAATTAAATTTTAAGCTGTTCTCAGCAGCTAAATAGGTGCTTAATATTTCCAATGGAAAGGAAGGAGCACTGGCAAGCAAAGCATTTTCAGCATAGATTTAAAAGGACTTAATTTTCTCCTCTGTGGCTATGAGTAGAATTGATTTTAAATAAGGATATTTAAAATGTGATGGGAAGTTTATAACTTCACCAGAAAATGTAGCATATCGGGACAAAAATGGCAATATTTATATTAGAGTTGTATTATAAAACTGAGAATCAGCATTTTTTTAACTAGAAAGTTTTTTATCTTTTACTGACATTTTTCTTTCAGGAAAAAAATCTTTAAAAGATTATTCTTTTGCACATGTAAGTACTTCTCATTTTTATTTGGACAATATTACCTATAATAGCATTACAGATGACTTGCATATATCAAAATATTTGTCATTACAGAAAAATCTAAGTACGCAGCACTTTTAGAAGACTTTTTAATTCAGCTTTGCTGCAGGTCAACATAATTAAAGAAGTGACATGCTAATTTTTGCAAATCAGCTCTAGGAATCTCTACGCTCTTATTAATATAAAAAAGAACGTTTCCCCAAAAAGAACCTCTTTGAATTCAGTGAACTATTTCTTTGGGCAACTATTTCTGCATCAAGTCACTAATGTCCAATGTTACTAATTTGGGGGATAATTTATTCTTTGCTTATATATTTACATGCAGCCCAAAAATCTTAAATTCATCGATTCCTTTTAAGGGATATATTTGAAGTCTTTACCTTTCTAAAAGGAGCAGTTACGTTGCAGTAGATAGGAATAATACTCCCTTAAAAGGGTTATTTCCTTTTAAACAGAGGCAGTTGAAGTATAATTTAAAAAAATTGTGCAGTTTGAACTTGGAACCTGAGCTGTGGATGTAATTTGAACTGTAATTTTCAGAGTGTCTTTAAAGGTAAATAGACAAAAGTATTGTAATTGCCAAGACTGCATGTTTTTTTGAGAGCAGTCTAGTTACCATACTGAGGTGAAGTTAATGTTAAGCCGTTGTAATTAAAGACACCACTTTTTTGTTGCTCTTGCTCTTGTGTAGGTCTGCAGTTGTGGGGTTTTGGCTGAGTCCTACTCTTCCAGCTCCTATCATTTCTAAAATAATTTTTTTTACACAACAGATTGTCCCATTTGGAGCTCCACGCTAGATACCTCTCACAGAGCTGAACAAAGTACTGAGAGTGTGAGCAATACCTCCTTGTTCTCTGTGTTTCCAGTGCTCCATCATGAGAAAGCCCAATGTACTTTTAAGCATAGTATAAGTTGGAAAGAGACTAAGATGAAGCCCAGCATGACAAGGAGGATTTGGGGCAATAAATTACTAGTTTCATCATACCTTCTCCTCAAAAATAAATAAAAAATAAACATAACTTTTTCTTGTTTCCTTCATTCACCTTTTTAATGAGTTCTCTTCTGAATAATTCACCTGGGACAGCAAGACCCATACACATGCTTTACCAGGACAAATTGTGCTGCAGACAGGAAAAGCACAAGCAACAAAATCGTCTTGATAGCAGAATGACAGAAAACCTGCTTCAGTACTCACAGTAGATTTTTTTAGGATATTGTATTATTTAGGCTCCAAAGTTAGCTTTCTTTTCACCCTTATGGGTAGGTTGATTAAGCAGGACTACGGGATACTTTAGAACTCCAGGAGAATTTTTATGGCCTCTGGTAATACTGAGTGTAGCCGTACCTGACTATGCTGAAAAAATCCCGCCTCAAAAGATCAGTCTTTTAAACCACTAAGATCTTGGAATGTTCACTTAAAAGATCAAGAACTATGTGTCCTCATAGCACTCGTTGGGTTGTGTTAGAGTTGCTAATTGAGCTCTTATCAGCTCTTATTATCTGTTCTCATTGTGAAAATTCCTTCTTGTTAATCTACTCTGTAAGACAGTTTGGTCTGTTGTCCCAGCCTTAGGCTATAAGGTCTTTGCTTTGCTGCATACTGTGTGTTTAGACAGTATGGCCTTAATTATGCCCTTCAAGTGAAGGATGAGTAAGAGTAGGAACCTGGACCCCTTTAAAATTCTTATGCTTTTCTTTCCCCCCATCTCCCTTGGAAGCAGCACAGGAGAAGAAAGGTTGATGCTCTCTAGATTTCTCCTCTGCTGTTGGTTTACACATAATGGCAATTAGTATTAATCAGGGGGACTTTTTCTCTGCTTTTATTCATTTTCTTTTTAATATGTTGTCATTTATGAAGAGATAAGCAGTCAGTAAATGTGCAGTAAAATTCAGTGATGAATGTATCTGTTT
>JAUBOD010000117.1:826393-840333 GCA_032353885.1 Nothura maculosa
TTTTCTCCTTTCAAAACAAGGTACTGAACCTCACAGGTTCAGCCACAGTAATGGTACCCGAGAGTAGCTCATGGTGAATGATGCATGTTTGCCGTTCTGGAAAGGGGTGGCTGCCGTGTGGATTAAGTAACGCAGCAGAACCATGGCCTAGGCTGCTGCTGTTGGTGGACAGAGCATTACTGATGTTGCTGCTCTGCAGGTGGGGCCTTGGGCACAGGTCCATGCCACATGTCTGCAGCCTCCTCTTGCTGCTGGTGGCTGCTCCAGGCTGGCTGGATGCTCAGAAGCAGAAGCAGCTGGGTGAGCTGGCGGGTGCCGCGGGAGAGGTGATCGCAGGTCAGCGCTCAGAGCTCGCTGCTCATGGTGGGAGGAGACGTGCACTGCTGCTGGCGCCACGCTGCCAGAGACTGTGGGCAACGGGCACGGTGCCCCTGCTGCTTGTGTTTCTGACAGCAGTGCCTTCTGCTTTGGTGTCATTCGGCAAAGACGTGTGGAACAGCAAGGAAAAGCTTTCCGCATTTCCACGAGAGGGCTCTCGCGCGCTGTGAGCCAGCGGAGCGGAGCATCCCGAGCGCGCGGAGGAGCGGGAAGCGCGGCCATGGCGGCCCGCTGAGGGCGCACCGAGGGAAACCCATCCCGGAGCGGGCACGTTCGCTGCCGTAGGCGGCCATCGTGCCCCTCGGTGCAGCCCCGCAGCTCCCCATGTGTCCTGTGAGAGCCCAAGTCACTCAACGGACAACGCGGGTTGCTCTGGACAGTGCTAGATGTCAGACACCTACATCCCCTTTGGGTGACTTCAGCCAGCGCAAACCATCCGTTTTCACATGCATTTAGTGCCCTCGTTGTCCGAGCCTCGCAGTACCACTTGGCTCTGCAGCTGGGGTAGCTCTGTATGTATATATTACATGGACACCTTAAAGTGACGTTTTGACTCGTCTGACATATCTTATTTGTCACAGAAGACTGAGAAATGTCAACCGATCCCTATATGGCAGCTTTTGCTCTAGTTATTGATGTAGAGAAAACATAGACCTATCATTTAAATGCTTTATTAGCAAGTAAAGCTACTTATAAAAGTGGCTAAGCTTCAGCTATTCCCTGTGCACTTGGGTAGCACATGTTTTCATCCCAGCCTTTTTTTATTTTTCTGTGTATCGTATTCAATGTCTTCCTTAAAAAATGAATTCAAGCCTCAGAACTGCCTGGCTTTGAAGGATGAAAGGTTCATCCTGGTCGTTGGTGGGCAAGGGAAGCAGAGGCCTGTAACACAGAGCATTCTTGTCTGTTCGTCTGAAACAGACTGCTTGCCTATTGCGCATCAGATTCTCTTTAGCAGCGGAGGTTTCTCTAAACGATGGTGACACACTACATTTTTCGATGGGCATCGCTTACGGTCCACACTCATTTTAGCAACTTCGATTCAAAATTATTGCATTGACTTGTTACTTTACTGGAAATTTTTTAATTTTTATTTTCATGTTTACTTTTATGCGATAGGGATAAAATACTGTCTAATTATGAGGAAGCTTCTCACTGCGTGTGAGGTGCTGCCTACCTGGGGGTGAGGGGCAGAGGGGGGCAGCCCCACAGCAGGCGCGCACCTGGATACCTGGGTTATTTCTCCAGAGAGACCGGGTGAGCCCTCAGCTCTGGAGCAGCGAGCTTTGCCGAGTGCTTAGCAGTTAATAACCTCAACAATTGAAGAGGAAAGATGTTTAGGGAAGGCCATCGTGGTTTGATCTGCACGGTGATACACCCTGTAAAGCTTGGAAAGTTGGTACTTTCTACCCGAGTGACACTAATAAGGAATTTATGGCTGTGGCTGGTAGCTCCTCTTGCCTGTTTGCTCAGTTTCCGTGGCCAAATAGTACAGAAAGTTTTAGGTTTCAAATTTTTAAATGGTAAAAGGATTTTGTGTACACGCTTTCAGAAACTTCAAAAATAGCAAGTGTCCAAGTAAAGAGTACAATTAAAAGAAGTCATTTCAAAGTGTAATTGATAATTTTTAAGTAAATGTGGCCTTGTAGGAGAATGCAGATGGCAAAGCCACTATCCAGCTGACCCTAGGGTGTGCTTGAGAAACAAGCAGGAGGTGCAATACACTCTATTAATTATTTTCACTGCTACAGTTGTTTGCTGTATAATACAGGTCAGTAGAGGTTAGCCTGAAGCTCCTCCTAATATATTAGTAAATAAATTTGAACAGATTTTAATTTGCTAATGGAAAGGTCTGAGCCAGTTGCAAATAAGAGCGGAGCTACTTTGTCCTCATCAGCATGCAGTATGGATGCTCCACGCCATTCAGCCAAAATGTTACATTTCCATAAAGCACGGGGTAATTTGTCATGCAAAAAAAAAAAAAGAAAAAAAAAAAAAAGAAAAAGAAACCCCTCTGTAAACTATATTCGATTACAGATAAATGTGTATCATGAAGCAATCATTCTTAGGGAGTCCACGGGATAATTACATGTTAAACACCTGCCTCTAAAGGCTTGCCAAATCATCCAGCAAGGCATTCCTTGTAAGATTGTGTAATACTTCATGTTAGGGACAGTGGGAGGGAGAAAAGTTTATGGTTTTTGCAAAGGGTACCACAAGAGTGCTAACTCACTAACGTAGTTTTGTTTAGTTTACAACAATTTACAGAGAACATTAATATGTCCTTTCATTGTCTCACTCACTCTTCACAGGAATTTATGTCAGAAGATAATAATAATTTTCATTTTATTTTCTTACTTTCTGTTAGAGTCTGAAGAAAAATTCTTGTTACTATCTGGCATAGCCTGAGCCTGCTACGGTCTGGTGTATGCTTGTGCTGCAAGGAGGTCATTTAAGCTGTCAAAAAAACTCCAAATCCTCGCATTAAATAGTTAATAATTTTTTTTCTTGTTTTGTTTTAGTAGATGGTGAAGCTTTTTCACACACATGATGACTTCCATTACTTTAATGTGACCCTTTCCTCTGAGTTTTATCACTTAGATTTGCCAGCTCCGCCTCTTACTTGTCCAATTTGTCCTGTCGGTGTTAACCTCTGTAAACAAGACTCTGTAAATGTTGCAGTGATTAAAAAAATTGCTGTTGCTGATGTCACTAAAATGACAGTTTCTTGTGAGGGAAGATATATGCAGACAGGCATTTCAAGATTGACACAAAATGATAACTTCCAAGTTACCATTTTCAAATGTGAGTCCTTAAGATGCATTTACCTTATCTCTGCGCAGAATGTTTCTTAACATCAACCATTTTCTCCATGTTTAAGTTCTCGCTTGCTTTGCATTCCTGGGTTTATACCCGAGGGAAGAGTTTTCACGTTTGGGTTTTATTCTGATGGCCTCATGGTTTTAAATATTCCACCTGTTTGTATTGCCCCCCTGCATGGGGAGACAGGAAGAGCTGTTAATGTTTAAACCTCTGTCATTTTCACCTCTTCTTCTCTCTTTTGTAATGCAAGAAGTGGCACTCGGCTCTGAAATGGCCACAAATTAAGAAGCATCAAGGATTACTCCCTTAATTACAATAATCCCTAAAGGATTATTCAGAGATCGGCCCTTACTAAAGTTTTAAACTTAGCCATGCATTTTAAATCAGCACAGGCTGATCTCTGGCTCGGCAACAAAAGAGAGGGTTCGAGTTTGAGCGTTGTTTGCATAAATATTTTCAGGGTTTAGCTATAGAAAAAGCATCTACCTCAGGCTGCACCACTGCTGCTGCATATGCTGTTTGCCTGTCCAGTGGGTCTCGTCACACATTACAACCTTCCAGTAGCTCATGGATGATGACAGCAAGATGCATTTTATAGGATTTCATACAGATGAACTGAGCAGAATTGCAGAGCTGCGTTTGCTCTGTGTCTTCGTGTCCTGACTCCAAGCTATAAACAGCCGAGGACAGCAGGGCTGATTCCCCCAGGTCTACTGTGGCTCAGGGAGATGAAGGAAGAGGAGGAAGGTTTTCTCCGCGTTTCACAAAGTGCTGTGTAATCTGTAGCATTTACCTAGATTTCTGGAAGCAGACAGAACCACTCCTGTCAAATGGCTGAGCAGTTAAGCCAAATGAAGATCATTTGTACATAATTCCACCCATTCTGGCTCAAGGCATGAATAGTCAAATATTTAACGGCAGTTTTTAGCTCTGATGCTCCTTTGTCTTAACCCTGACATGCAACTTTAATTCCAATCTAAATCTCCTTTCCCATCCACGTCTTGTTCTTCAGTTGCTTCTTATGGGGGAAACTTTTACCCACTGATCAGAGTACCTGAAGAGTATCAGGGGATAAATCTATTTCTCCTAGTCATTTTTTTTCTGCATATTTCGAATGCTAAGAGCGTATGTAGAGTGCCTAAGTGACAGTCACCTGCTGCTCTTAGGCGTTTGTTTGTGTTTCTCATATATTTTTTTTCACTCAGAAAAAGCAAAGATGCCCAAACTAAATATTTTCTATCAGATATGTTAGCTCACATACAGTTATAAATGATACCTTGAGAAAGGTGGTAAATTTTTAAGAAAAAGAGTATTCTCTTAGTCAGACAACAGTGCTGTTGGCTGTGTCCTGTCAGACCTATTATGGTCCCTTCAAACCCTAGAACTCCCTGGTTGCCACAAAACTCCTCAGCAGATTTGTCTTTCACAGAATGCTATTGCCTGCCAAAATGAGGAGGCACAGAATAATAACATATAGTCTCAAGTATTGAAACGAATTTTCCTATTCAGATTAATGTTTTGCTGGGATTCTCTTCATTTCCTGCCCTGTGTTATGCAGGAGAATTTTTCTGCGTTCATTTCCATCCTGGAATGTTTCTGCCTCCAAGAAATTATCCTGCGTCTTTGTAGCTGCTGAATACAGCTACAGTTATTATGGAGCAGCTTCACCTGACCACTGTGTAGCTACAGTTTTAATAACTTCATTGTACAGTAGTAGCTATTCATATTTTAGAGGACTTTTCTATTTCCCTTTCTCTGCAGCATTTATGGGAAAACCAGTGCAAAGAAAAAAATAACCTCCTCAAAGTTTCTAAAGTGTCATTGTTATATCTCCATTCAATAAACAGTCATAGGAAAATTAAACACCAACAAATACCGAGAGGAACAAAATTAATTTCAAGACGATGTTAAATATTAAGGCTATAAATTATTGTGTTCAAAAATGATCCTGAGAGCTATATCTCCGCTGGAAACAAATCATTGTGTGATCACAACTTTTTAATCACTAAGCTTGTTATATTCTGAACAGTGTGCCTATACACTTGTTCTGCTGCAATCTTGATTAGTTTTTTGCTGCTTTGATTATCTCCTTTGAAAGCTTGTATGAGGAGGTTAGAAGCCAGCAATAGCAATAAGAATTAAAAACAAAATCTGTGGAGCTGAAGCGCAAGAAATTAGGTTTACAAATACAATAAATACTTTATTACAGATTAGACAGTTGGTGAATTATTCCATTGAGAATAGAAAAGCTTAACTTAAATGTGGCTAATAGTATATACAACACATTGGAAACTCTTTTTTCTTATTCCAATGGAAGTGCACAATAGAAATACAGTTCTAAAAGACTCTGAACAATTTTTGCAACCATTTTAAAAGTTACTTACATTTCTGGCTTGTTTATACACTAATAAAAGAACTTTACTACATTGGTCATATTTTAAGAATGGAAGCAGTAGATTTCATAATCTTAAGAGAAAGTTCTTTGAAATTTTAGTTGAACATGTCAATTCCTTAAGGTTTCACTCATTGCTACTTCAGGATGAGGAAGAGCAATTTATAAATCCATCAGGAAATCTGCAGGCTAGAAAGCATTTTCCCAACATGCTGCCAGAGTTCAGACGAAATGCATATGAAAGACAGGCATTTTCAAAGCAAAATTTACCTTAAATTACTTTAAAATCTATACAAGGAAGTAAAGCTTTTAATGCATTATTGTATCTACGCATGCAAAAAATAGTTACATAAATTTCTTGCAAGTGAAAAAGGCAGCGTTAAGGCAACCTTAAATTGCTCTCAGAATCACATGTTTATGTCTTTGAATGCAGAAATGCTTTGCTTTCTAATATCAATGCAACAGATATTTAAGTTAAAAATGTGTTTTTTTAAAAATACTTTCTTGTTTGAAATGAACTAATACATTCACTAATTTTGTCAATTTCTTATGTGAAGACCTAAAATATATTACTTTTCCTTAAGTAAAAAGATACTGTGAGGAGAAAAATCAAAGTGGAATTTTCAAATAAAATGAAAAGAGGCGTTTTGCACTAAAAATGTGTTGTGGATATCATGTTGAGAACTTTTCTTCACTGCCTGGTTTTCATTTCTCTGCCCCAAGTGATTGGGCTGGGGCATGGGGGTAGTTTTTGTTGTTGGTTTGAACAGGTAGTTCCGGTAGCAGAAGAACATCCATTTTCATTTCCAGCATGAATGAACGGCTGTGGGAAATCTTTGATGCCCCTAAAAGATGAACTTAATGATGGGAAATGATTAGAGGTCTCTCAGTGGGAGAGGATGAGGGCTTTTTTTCCCCACTGTTTACATGAGAGGAAGTTTAGAAACTTCTGAGAATTCTGCAACTGTGTTGAATTTGATTTGTCTGAACTTAGAAGTAGGAAGGGAACAAACTCATTTGTGTTCTCTGGACTTCCAGCAGGGGTTTATTGCTCAGTAGTTAAATGTGCATGTGGTTCTGTGGGTACAGCACTGCCTCAGAATATAGAAGATAACTCTATTTTCTCTCTTACTATATAATTGCTGACAGTGTCACCTTCTTGTACACCCTTCCCCTTGTCTCTCTTGGCTGGCCCATAAACTCCTTTCCCTAGAATCTTTCTCCTATTGCTGAATTGCACAGCATCCATCACAGTAGCAGTTTGGTTTTTGTAGGTGCACGTACAGAAATAGAAATAATAAAAATAATATGCAGTACATTGCTCCCTAGAATTAGAGGTTGTTACAAATGCACTATATTTGGTATAAGTATACTTTGCAAATTGACACAATACAAGTAACATTTTTTTCTGCACTCCTATTTCCTGATCTGCTTTTGCTTTCTGAACTGCCTTATTTTTAATATTATTAATATTTTTAATAACTCTCTGACCCTGTTTCACCTTGCTTTTCCTTTTGTCCTCACCAGATCAGTTTCCACGTTGACAGTGACTCCTCAAAGAGGGGACACGTCCTGCATCTGTGCCCATGTACCCAAGTGTGCAGGTCAGATCACCTTGTCTGGTGGTCTGAGACTGATACCCTCTAATGCCTCCCTTGATTTTCACTACAGTTGTGAACTGTCATCAGAGCACTCGGCTCTTTTTTTGTAGGGAGACAGTTTGCTCCATGACACCTCATTATCTCCTGCCCTGTCCTAAGCTTTGTGTGTCACAGCTTTCTGTAAATATTAACACGTGATCCAGAAATGCTCTAAAAATACCGAGGACATGAAAGGGGGAAGCCCTGAGCTGGTCCCAAGGAGTAGGATTGTCCTTGTGCAATGAGAAGGTGCCTCCTTGTGCTCCAGTATTCCTATCTGAGTTTCAGCTTTTGGAAGAGTGACATCTTCATGATTTTCAGGCCCAAAGTTACTCCTGTTCTAACTCCTCAAGGTTCCCACAATACAGCAAACAATTCCTTGCTAGCTGCCAGAACAGCAGGGTGTGAGTGGGCCTGAAAGGATTCATTTTCTTACAGAAATTGGGCATTGCCTATAGCCCTCCAAGCAGATTGGTTACAGACCAGCTTCCATAGAGCTGCCCATCTAGTGAAAATAAGCAGAAATCAGAGATGTTGTCCACAATGAGGTGAGTGCAAGAGGAGAGGAAAGCATAAGAAAGTTAGAGTAATACTCATCCCTGTGCCTATCAGCCACAGGAGGAATATCCTAAAGGAGTATTAATGCGAGTGTCACAGTTTTTAAGGCATTGACAGTTATCTTTTCAAATCCTGACCTTTTACATAAAACCTACACGGTTTGTCTGTGGTCCGATGAAAACATTTGCATGTTACCTGCAGCCTTGTGGAGCCCACCACGATAACTTCATAGCTCCCTCGTCAGATGTGACACTGTATATTATGCCTACGCGAGGCACATGAGCACAAGTTATACACACAGTTATTTCTGTGTCTGTTCTAAAAAGAGAATTGCAAGTGCTTCTGTGCAGTCCTTATCACTGCCCACATTAACTTCAGATGGAAAGTTAATGGGACTGATGCATAATCCACAAAACTTTTATGTGTCACTTCAGAAAGTTAGGCTACCAAAAAGTTCATGCTAAATAGACTGCTCCATTCATCCACAGTCATACAAAGCAGCACCTATTCATTTGACGTAAACACTTATGACAGAAGGCAAAGTGCTGCAGAAAAGCATGTTGGGCTACAAGCAAAACCTTTTTCATCTCATCTTTCACCCAAACCTTTATCACCAGTGCAAGTGCTGTTAGCTGTTGTGGGAGATTGGCTCTTTCCTGATGGTGTTTTTAGCCTCTTTGCTGATGTCAAGAACACTGAGCTGCTCTACCTTGCTATTGCGCCTTGAAGGAGGCAAAAGACAGTCAGGGCTTGCGGTCTGTCTCTTTCGGAAAAAGGGGGAAAAAAAGACTTATTATTTTAGAATTGCCTGCACTGTTTTGATCTTTTTAGATGCCTCAGTTGAACTCTCCGTTTATTTACAGTAGGATTTCTGACTCTCTCTTGAACTATATCAGGTAATTCAAGGGAAGAACTTCCAAAGAGCTGGGAAGGATTTTTTTCCAAAGGGCTTAAAGGATTTTTTGTGTCTAGCACAGAAGCTAAGCAGTAGTTGCCCTGCACGCTCAAACAAGGCATAAAAATAGGTGCAAGTCAGGTTGATCATCTGAAGCGTTTTCTTCATCAACAGCCCATCATTTTTCAAATGAGGGCTGATCCCCTCCCCCATAGTCTCATAGCAGGGGGAAATGGAGGGTGTGCAGGCACTCTCACACTCCACATTTACTGCAGACTTGGGCTTTGCAGAGTTAGTTACCATTTTTCTTCGGTTTTGCCCCAAGTAGTTCATGTTTCCTTAAAATAGTTTAATAGACACAAAGGAAGGCCAGTGTCAGAGGCAGAAGTCAAGAATGAGAGTTGGCTTCTAGAAAGGGAGTCATCAGAACGGTGGATGTGGATGTCATCTTTAGAACCCTGTTTTTCCCATTACTCTCTAAACAACTGAGTTGAGTGAAATTCGATGAACTCCTTCAGCTGTCTTTCCCAAACACAGTGCCTCAGCTCTGGCCCCAGGTCAGCAGCGCTTGAAAAATCCTTCCTTGTTAGAGGTTGCCCTGTGCCTTGCGTCAAGAAAAGCCCATGTTCCCCATTTGCTTCCTAATGGACAGGTGTTCGCAGCACAAAACCCTCCGTTACAATCAGCCCTAATTAGCACCTTTATCAGCAGCCTCCCCAGAGAGGCCAGAGAAAGAAGAGGCAGAGAGAGGGAGGCGCGAGGCCGGCTCCTCGCTCGAGGTGAGGCCGCCAGGTCAAGGCTGAGGGGCAGCGTGAGGGAGCTTTGCTGCTGCCGCCTGCGCGCTGCCTGCGCCATCAATAGAGGACGTGGGGCTCGCGCTGTCAATCTGGCACCTTTCAAAAGCACTAAATTCACTTAATTAACTGAGAGGGAAAAAAACAGCCTTCCCTAGCAACTCTTGCATCGAATGGCACTTGTGTTACCTTATATTCCGAGCACCTAACCCTATTAGCATTGTATTGTGTGTTTCTGATGGAGTGCCTTTATGTACACACCAGTCTTAACATACATACTAATGTATACTGGGACATTTAGCAGCATTTTAAACTAAACTGACATTATCAAGTAGATTTTATGGCTTATTTTTTATTTTCCGTTGTCTGTTATACCATCCTAATTCCTCAGAAGCAGCATGTTTTCCCATATTGATACTCTCTTTTCAGTTCACTCTCTTTTCACTTCAATTAAGACACTTTCTTTTTTTGAATTTTATGCCTTCTTGGGTTATTTTGCCTTTTTCCTTCCTTTTTTTTTCATTTTTTTGGCACAGGACTTGTTTTGCATTGCCATGTTCCCTTGATTGGCCTGCCCATTGTCTGTTAACTCTGTGGCATAGCAAAAAGAAAAGAAAAATCTGCCAAGTTTTCTTCCCAGAGAGGTACAGAATATTCTTATTTGTACGATGATATAATATAGGGATAGCCATAATATATTTATGCCTTACCACGAGTGTGGTTGCTCCTAGCTGTGCTTTCCTTAGAGGTCTTGCAGGATGGGTTTTATGGCACAAGGGAGTCTGTGCTGTGTGTGTGTTACATAGGTGCTCTGTAGGTTAGTGGAGTCCTCCTTGAAATTCCACTTTCTCTTCCATGATACTCTTCTAAATTCTGGAGAGTTAAGTCCTCTCACCTTGACTGAATCACTTCATTGTTCTATGTCTTTTTCTAGATTAAAATTTGAGAAAGAGACATGCTCAGCTCTGGAAGTTTTAGATGAAAACTATTCAAAAAACAGTAGATTGTGAGGCAGTGTGACCTAGACGGGTTTTCCACGAGACGAGGTTTACTGCACATCTCTATTTCTGCCTTTCCTTCCCTGTGCACCTTTGCCCAGCTTGTGCTTCTGGCAGCTCTGAGAAGCAGGTCTCCCTCACTGCCGGTTTGTATGGCACAACGTCTGCCTAACCCTAGTCACACAGTGCACCTTGTAACACGGTTTGGATCAGACCACAGGAACAGTCCAGTACCCAGGTGAGAGGCCAGACAGGAGTTACCTTCCTCGGTGTAAGCAACCCAAGCTGGCTGCTCCCAGACATACTGCACTGAAACCTCTGACCTTGTTGAGTAGTGGCAGCCAAAGGAGCTTTCCCTTCTGTAAAGCAAGGTTATCTCCCAGATATTTATGACAGATTATCTTAAAGATGACATGACAGTACCTTCTCAAAGCAGCTCTTGCTGATGCAGCCAAAAAACAATCCGTTTTTTATATTACTCCCTTTTGTGTGATTATCCTCTTCCAAATTGCATGCAGATATCTGGGATATGTGAGCGGGTTACTTAAAACATGTGAGTCTGGTTCAGTTGCTGGTTCAAATTAGGCAGAGCGTAGTCCTCATTTGGAAACAACTGAGGAATAAGAAACAGTGAGAGGAGGAAGAAAAGGAGTTGCAAATGTATAAGGTGGCTAACAGACCTGAGTGAGGATTTCAGGTAATATCTTCGACATTTTGATTTTTGATGTATCTCCTACTCCACCACAAATAAAGCAACTGCCATCCTAACTGCCAACTAACATGGATGGATTAACACTGCTGCCCTACACATCTGGTATACAAGTCCATCATTTTTCATATGTCTGCAAACAGATGTGTCAAAAGACGATATTAGCCCTTACTGTAGTGCTTGTCCAGAGCAAACATGTCATCTTTCATGCTCACTTTTGTGCCGTTAGTGCAACACGCATTTCATGTTAAGCCTTGCTGCCTCTCAGAAGTAGCTGCTTTGCTTGGTGATAAATAAATGGCAGGTAGGAGGCTGGATTGCTCGTTTTCCACAAGGCCTTTTTGATGACACTGGTGTAAAATATCCCAAAAATCCAAATCCAAGCAGTCAAGAGTGGCATCAAACAGACTCTAGGCATCCTATAGGTAGTGCAACCCCACTTCCTCCTCTGGGATTTCAATATTGGAGAGGCTACAATACTAAGAATTGTTTGAACTAGTTGTAAAATGTATACTAGTGAATTTTACAGGTAGCAAATTGTTCCTGAGTGGACTCCAGGAGTTGCTATTTTGCAGTATGGTTTAGTACCTGCCCTTGGTGACTTCTTTGAGAAATCTGACCTACTTCTGCTCCAGTTCGGCAGCTGATGGTGTCATCAGTGTGGTATCACTTTTTCTCAGGTTTTACATTTGCAAGAGAATGCGTAGTGCATTCTGAGGAGCAACACCTTTCCAGAACTCCCATCACCAGCACATTTTGAGGAGAGCCAGCCAGTCTACCCGTCTCCACCAGCAGTAAGGAGAGGTATGCATGCCCTGCAGCAGGAGGAGATTCCCTGCTGCGTCCAGAGCCTTTTTCCTCTCCAGGCACAGCAGGATTCCTGTGTTAAGGTCACTGGCAGGACTTCTGCAGACAGCAAACCCCTCTCCAACACCAGTCTTTCTGCCACAAGCTCTTTCCCCTTGCTCCTATTCTTTGTTCAGGTTATTTTCCTTTCTGGTTCTTGAGTTTTTCCTCTTCCTTTCCTCTTAGTAGATAACACTGAGAGTTAAGGAAGTAAGTTGAAAGGATGTTGATGCAGAAGCTGGGGAGGTCTGATGGATGCTTGACAAAACATCACAAATTACCTAAATGCCTGTAAACATAAGTCCTGTGTATACTGGTATACTGCAACTGCATTATAGAGGTGCTGTGTGTATTTTTTAGGTTAGTTTCTGTATTGTAATTCTATGCAACTAAATGGAAGGCATCTTAATGCAGTCATTTTAAGCACTATTATTTAACGTTTGTTCATTTTTAACTAAATTTGTGCTTGATATAATTTGGATCTCTGAAAAATAGAAAATGCAGTAGTTAAATAATAATGCACAAGTATCTCTTTTAGTCCTGCACGTGAAATCCAAGACGAACATGATTTTAGCAAATTGACATCGTGTATAAAATTGATTTCCGTGAGCAAACAGCCCTTCCACCTAGCCGCCTGGGCTGAGCATTGTGGAACTGGAGAGCTGCTCCTAACTGCACCATTGGCTTGGTTAGCCCAGCTGTGCAGAGCAGGCCATAGTTTTAAACCTCAGGGATCTGTGCCAGATTATCAGTGCCAAAAGCTGATTGATTTCTCTCTATATTAACATCCCTTGCTGTCAAAGACTGTGTTCCTTCCGTATCTCTCTTGCTCCATTCATTTCAACATTGCAACTTTCAGTGATTTGGGAATGCTGACCATAGCATAGGCTATGTGCATGTTATTTTTGTATTTGTGTCCTACAGCTCATGGAAAAAGGAGGTCTAATTTATCTCTAGTAAGCGAGTTAGCAGAATTCAGCAGACTGGCATGTTGCTTTCCAATATGAGTGCTAAGTGAATAGAGTAACTGAATTTTACAACTTTGAAAATTATTTGAACTTTTTTAATGAATCAGGAAAGCCTAAGAGTGACCAATAAAATTATTTTGGAAAGTATTCGGTCAGAAAATTGCTTCAGTTTTGGTACTGTAAAAAATGAAGAAAGCTCACCCTGATCTGTGCTCATCTCCTGCCTGAAAATGCAGTGTGGATCTCACAGTGTGGATCTCACAGCCACAAACACTGCGGGCCTTTAAAAAAAAGAAAATATGTACAACGTATCATAAAGGCACTTATTTTTAAGTCTGATTTATTAATCAGAATCCACAACTGAAAACAAGGCCATGCTGTGGATATGAAGATGAATATTTAACACAAAGTCAGAAACAGGCTCCTAAAAATAAGAGATTATTAAAGTTACGATGAACATGAGAAAATTGCAAAGTATCAGCAAGTCTGCTGTACTGCAAACTGATCTAAAGCAGCTTTCCCGTTTCCCCAGCAACCTCAAGCAGTGCTAGCTTGTTTCTTTGGAAGTAAATTAAATGTGACTTTCAAGTAGTTCATTATTTCAGTAGCCACAATGCCCTTCAGAAGCAAGGACGTTCGATAAATCATATTAGGATTTGCAGCACTTCTGAACAGAGGCAGATAAAGGGTTTTTTTGCAGAAACAGTTTTCAAATCTGGGAAATATTTTAGAACTTAGAAAAATTATGTTTCTGTTGATAGAGGAAAAAGAATAAAATGTATTTCCCATACATAAGGAAAACTAGATAGTTCGGGGCTGCACTAAAAGGCAAGTGCTGCTTCACACACATGGAGCTAGTGCAGGGTAGTGTAGAGCCCATTGCTAGAGCTGCCCTTGGCTTATGGATATATCTTCATGAGGAAGAGCTTCCAGGAAAGC
>JAUBOD010000117.1:840447-865670 GCA_032353885.1 Nothura maculosa
GTGGGTGTTGAGCTTCCCTAGATGCTCTCTGACCCACTCTTCCTCTACCCAGGGCAAGCCTTCCTCTCCCCAGCTCTTTTGTGTCCGTAGGGCCTGGGATTCTAGAGGGCTGCCCCTGACAAACACTGAAGGAAAGGCGGCATTCAGCAGCTCTGCTTTCTCCGTGTTTCTCATAATCAGGTTACCTACCCCGTTAACTAGTGGACCAATGTTTTTCCTGACCTTCCTTTTGTTGTTAATACATTTGAGGAAGTTCTTCTTAGTGCTTTTATCATTCCTGGTCAGATTTAGTTCCAAATGAGCCTTAGCTTTCCTTGTAGCATCCATGCATTCCCTGACAGCGTTCCCATATTTCTCCCAAGAGACCAAGAGTTCACTTCACATGGGGAAAACGTTGAAATATCAAACTGTGACAGGAGGATAGAACTATTTGTCTTGGATTTGATGGATCAGCTTGATCGTGGTGCTTTAATACTTTTCCCTTTGGCCTGGCCCAACCATGAAGTAAGCAGCAAAGCAACTGCTTTATCATCTCAGACCTCTTGCTAAGTCGGTACCACATTGGAGTTGGCATGTGGTGTTTTTCTTGAGATTCACCTTTTATGGTGCCTGAGTTTATGGCCGGACATATCGCTGCTTAACGTTGATGACAGTGAGTTCTGACTTTCACCTCCTTAAAAACACTGAGAAATTCCTGATGTCTGTTACCGTCTTACAGTCCTGACATGCAATAGTTGAAATAACCATGTAGCCAAATGCGCTTAACCATTGGGAACTTCAGTGGAAGCAGGTCCTCTCTCTGGCCCATAAATTAGATGTCAGTAGAGCTGCCTTCCTCCCTCTCTACTTCACGAAGATCCCAAGTCCAACAGTGTCCCAGAGCCTTAATATTTTTTCACAATGTACTTATAAGTGATTGCTTGCAGCATCTTATAGTCTTATCTCAGTTTGTGCAACCCCTCATGAATATTCTGTACATATAGAAGAGTTTTTTATATCTTTGCCCATTAACACAGAGGATAATCACTCATTCAGTTATCAAGAAGTCAGAGAAGGCCTTGCCTTGAGTCCGCCATGCAGCGACTTGTGGGAGATCAAAGGAGGTTAAATGTGGCTGGCTTGTTTCATTCTGAGCTTTTTCTTCTGGTCACTAGTGGTTTCCAACTTCTAGTCTGCCCTTCCTGATGTTAAAAAACTTACTAAATGAAAAAAAAAATAAAACCATTGCTAATTATCCTGCATATTAATATATATATATTCTTTAAGATAGGAAGACCCAAACATAATAAGGGAATGTATTTGGCAAGTAGAGGTGAATGAAAGCATAAGAAGGTCTAAACTGGGTGAATCCAAAGTCTTGGCTATTTCACTTCTTCCAATTGAGACAAAAAATATTGTCTGTGAGAACAGATGATCTCAGTTTTTAGTAAAACCTCACCAAACAAGTCTTCCAAAATTATTACCAGAGCTCTCTACCATCATAGAAGTCAAGCACAGTAGCTGGGCTCTTACATTGCATCTTTCCTGCATTTTTTACTTCGCTTAAGGTCAAAAGTCAGTGCCCTCCTTGAGAGGAGGATCCAGAATGACAGCCATGGAAAAGATTTTTATTCCATTCATTTTTTATCTTAAGATGTGGAATTTGCCTCACAAGCCATTTGAGACCTGACAGAAGATCTTCTGAATTCATCCCTCCTTTGTGGATTTTTTATCACATATCTAGGCAGCTATAGCCAGAGGAGAACATCTGTTAAACTAGGTGAGCTCCTAAGGGAAGTGAAATGACGTGTGTTGCTAACTGCCTGAAGTTTTAATGATGACAAGCTGGTGTCTTCCTGGCCCTTACCCCCTGCTCTTTGAGATCCATAGAAATGCAGTGAATGGCCTGGTATTTACTTGAATGTCCTTAAATGAAGTAAGTCTGTTTTGAAAGTTCATATCTGTAATAGCTAGTGCTTTATAACACCTAGTACCAAGCGCTTCTCATGGTTTCTTGACATATAATTAATTGGATTTAGAAAACATAATTAATTAGATTTAGAAATTAAATAGAGCTTCCGTTAACAAGGTATCTTTTTCCTAAAGAAATTGTAGTATAATACTGGCCTTATCACTGTTCTTCCTATGAGAATTTTCACCTTCTTTCTATCAAATTTCAGGTTTACCAAATTATATAGGTATAGAGTTGATATAATAATGTAAAAAGAGGTATATATGCTGCCTGGTTGGTGGGATGTGGGTCAAAATTTACATTTACATTTTGCCTCTCCCTTGTGATTTATAGTTAATTCGTCACACACTTAAAATTGACAAAACTTTGCAGACAGTCCTGCAAAATTCCTGCGGCTAATGGAGTCACAAGACATATGACCCATCTGAAAAGTTTAGATAGCCTTACTTTCACAATTTTATTCCTCCTATTACTTAATATCCTCTGGAAAACTGTAAAATAACCATCTGAAATGACATATATTGAACGTAAAAACTTATCCAGAAGCCACCTAATCAGTTCCACTTGCTATTTATGTAGTGCCAATCTCTGTATTGTTGAGGTAAATTTTATTTTTGCTTGAAGAATGAATTTAAATAATCCTGAGGGAGAGTTTCTGTTTGATTGCTTTTTAGTCCTACTGTATTCCAGATGGGGACTTTGTCTCTCTCATTTCAACCTGCGGGTTGGGGTCGCTTGCCCTCTTGATGCCTCCACCACTCCACACATACTCATCTACTGTGGCAGGCATTAACTTTCTGGACAGTTCTTAACGTCCTAGGTCAGAGGAGATAGAGACCTTTAAGTATTCCATGAAAGCAAGACAATCTGATGTAGTCATCTTTAAATTCTACTTTGGAAATACTAAAAGTTAATAAATATAATTAAACTGCACCTGCATTAACATTTATATAAAATATAAACCACATGCTTATCCTGATATACCAAACAAATTACAGTTCGAACATTATTAAAAAAATAAAAGCTACTTATCAACAGCACATTTGAAATTATTGCTAGTACTACAACTCTAAATGCATAAGATGCCTTAAATACAAACCCTGAACATTTACATACTGATTTCATGAGCAAAGCAAAAGGTATTTGCCAGTAACAGTACAGGACTCAGCATTTTTATTGTCTGAGTAATCCTGGTTCGCTCTGATATGAAAATTCAATTATTTTAGAACTGGTCGTCTCATTAAATTTTGACAAGGAGCACAAGCTCAGTACCAGCTCCAGCTCTAAGAGGCTGTGGGTGCCTGACAGCTCCACGGTGAATTTTAAAATGTAGTATTTTTACAGAACAAGATTATCTGACAATTTTGTATTAAAGAAAGAAAAAATTAATCAAATACATTGTAATATACAGCACTGGTAACTTGGCTTTTTTTGGTAGATATTTTTATGAAAATTTATTGAAAAAAAAAAGAGAATCCACTGTTTATTGCCTCTTTCCCCCCAAGTCCACCTCCATGTCTTGAAACCCACAATTGTGCTGGGGAAAAACACCCATGTCTCTCTGTGAGCAGCTTGTATTTACCTACTCATTGCTAGCCTTTTCTGCCCATCTCTCAGTTGAAATGGGCTTGTAATGCCCATTGTATAAGTACACTTTCTAACAGTGGAAAATAACCTCCGTGTACCATTACTCGTATCAACTGTTGTTTAAACAAAATGGTTTCTCATCAGTAAACGCCAGTTCATTGACATAAAACTTGCCTTGAGATCATCCCAGGCTTGTGCGGCCTTCCCTGGGAGAGGCCTCTCGAGCCCAGGCTGTGGGGCCTGGAGGAGCTGGAGGTCCTATCCCATCCCGCTCCACTGCCTGGCAACACCCAATGGCCTCCCGGCCATGGCGGTGTGTGGCCTGTCCCCCTGGGAGCTACTGCGGCGGTGGCACTTGAACCAGTGCCCTGGTTTTGCCCCCAGCAGCAGAACGCTGCATAGCCTGCTGGAGGTGTCCTCATTTCTGACAGTTACTGCTTTCCTTATTCCTTCAAGGAAACAGAAAACGGTGGTTTGTGTATCATGTGATTTCTAACACTTATTCTTGTAGCTGTAAAAGAATTTAGAAACTCAAATACTCAGTGCATACATTTTTTTGCAAGTACAAGCTATTTGGTAATATTAGATAATATTTCAAAGTCAAAACGAATCTCCCATTTAGGTTTTGCCCATAATTTCTTGCCAGCAGACAAAATACTAATTCCAACCCAAAAGTCACGTCTGGACGAGCAAGAGGGGATTACTTTGAGACAACGAAAAATCTGAGCAACAGAGGGCAGGTCTGTCTGGCCATCTCTAGAGGGAAATTATTCAAGGGGACCTTGCACAGGGAATAGCAGACACACTGGGCTATCCCATCCATTAGCTAGGGTCAGGGACTTTTGAAATACCAGCTTCTTAGAAAAGAACAGTTTGATTTTTTTTCCACAATATTTAATTAACTTCTGTGAAGGTCATACATATCTCCATCTCTGAAAGGCTTAGCATGTCACTCATTTTAAAAATCAGGATATTTTGCATTATCTTGCCATTGTAGTCCAACTTTTGTATCCAAATTTTCACTTTAGTGATCAAATTAAAGAGATGACAAGCTCCCTGTCCTTACGAGCTAAGCATTTTATGGGTTATTCTCAGATATACTTTGTGTGATATAAGATGAGACTTCATAATAGGATTCAGTACAGTTGAATGCTAAATTATAGCAGGCTTATATCACAGAAAATTCTAACAATGAGAAAGGAATTCATATTGTGGCTTTACTAAGGAAAGAAAATGAAGACTTTGCAATTAAAGTAGTAACCTAAAACTTTAAAATAATTTAAGCAGTTACTGAATACATGTAATGTTCTATACTTATCTGGAAGTAGGGTTGGCAATCATTTGAAAGAATCCAAATGAAATGTGGACAAGGTGTATGTTATGTCCTCAGAGCTCAGATCTGTCATTTTCTTCATTGTTCATGAATACATTGGTATTGAATATCTTTTTCCCACAAATTCACAGGCTCCATGGAAGACTAGGAGATAGAAAACCAGTGTAATGTTATCGTTAAATTGATGTTGCATACAACTTTATGATAGTCCTGACAACTGCAGCCTGTGAATTTGCCAAGAGCAACCTAGTAAGTGATTTTCAGAGATGAATATGGAACTGTGTAGTAAAATAATCCATTTGCTTCAGAAGGATAAAACTGCAATTTTCTTGTAGACATAAGTTAGCAAATTGTTACTGACAATTTTAGAATCCCAGTGCATGAAACAAAAGGGGGGTGAGAATAGAATTTCTGATCCTTTTAAAAGTAGCTACATTTTAAACAGACAATGTATTTAATAACATCTGTGTAATTGCATAAGAGGAGCCCAACTTAGAGAACTAGTGGTTAATTCCTTTGTTTATTCAAATTCTCTGCCCAGGCTGAAGCTAAGGTGCACTGTGGTTCACAGATTTGGGTGAAATATAAAGAGAGCCCAGGATCATGTTCTGATTTCTTCTCACTTACCTTTGGAGAGCAGCCTGGCATTTAGAACAAGGTTTTTTCATGAGTACTACTTCATAACCAGTTGGCCATTTAAAATATCTTCCAGCACGGACATATTTGGAAGTCAATAGCCAAAGAGGACAACATGTTGGTGCCAAGACTTGAATGCTCCTGAAGCTCCACAGTTCCCTGAAACAAGTAGTTCAGATGTAGTGTAGACAAATCAGGTAATGCAAGCCAAAAGAACCCGGGTAATGTCTAAATTCTAGCAATACACCCAAGGGGGCTGGGTGAAAACAGGAGGGAAGCATGCACTGTAAAAGTACGGGTACATTTTCCATTAAAAATTCAAGATGAGAATTAGTGGATAATACAGCGGGGCTGACTGAAACACCTGCTGGATTATTCTGCCAGCATATATTGTTAAATGCTCCATGTGCTTTTAAATAATGGAGTGTTCTCCTGAGAAACTTGGAGAAGGGAGTAAGGAAGTGAAGATAACATGGAAGAAGAGTGTAGGGAGACCTAAAGCAGAATAAGATGCAGCCAAACTTCTGAGCCACAGAGTGAAGTAGAATGTTCTACTGGAATAGCTAGATTTTCAAGAATTAAAATTGTGTAAACTCATATATGTCCAAAGCAGCTGCTAAACAAAGTGTGCTTAATACCTGCACAAGGTACCCCAGGGTGTCAGTGCATTATGATCTACTTAAACTGATTCTGTTTTTCAGAAGAGATACACAGAGTAGAACTTTACCCTCTTGGCTTTTAAATCTCAGGGAAACACAACACAAACAGTTAATTAAGTAAACAATTATCTCAGATACTAAGAAATCTACCATTTCATGGACTTGCTCAAGGACTGTAATGGACATAGTGATTTAATCTGTTGTTACTGGGGAAATGATGGAGTAGTAGGTAATGGAAAATAGACTTGTTTTTTTAATAAATTTAAAAAGTATTTCCTGTAAATCCTTTTTTTTGATGCAATTACTGAAACGTATAATCTCAACTTGGATGAAGGGCTTACTAACAAAAAAGAGGAGGGTCTTTCAGTGATTTTGCAAATTCCTTAATTTACATTAGCAAATGGTGTATGTGAATCATGGAAGCTTTTGGTATATGTCACTTAAAATATGTTGCTTTCATTGCCAGTATTTAAAACTGAATAGACTATAGCAGACCAAAAATAATATCATGCACGTTTTCTCCTTCCTTTAAAAGTGGTGAAATTTCAGCATGGCAAGGATCAGTTAATAGACACACACAGGGTAATTAAAAAATGCGAATCACATATTTGTTGTCCATTTTTCATGTTTTTCCGTTTCTGAACCCAGACTCCAGGCCAGCCTCCTATCCAAGTTTTCCTTCATGCCTTATTGTCTATTCTGTTCAGCTATTTAAAAAATGTTGAATATCAACAATGGCTTTCAGTAGTGTATTGTCAACTTTTGTATGAAGCAATCTTGGTTGAATGAGAAGATCCCAGAGCTTATAGTTCTATCTACTGTGCTGCACTGGGCTTCTGCTTGAATGTGTGTGACTGATAACAGGACAAATTTCTACCTTCGTTATTACATTTCAGCTACATAATTCATTTGCCAGATTCTTTTAGGAAATATCTTTATAGCATATTGCACAAGACATCAGGTAAGTGCTTGTAATGGAAAAATAAGGAAAGATCCAGCAGCTGACTTGTCAGATTTGTTTGTTAATTGTAGATCTGCTGCTACTAGATTGTTTCGTAGACTTTACAGTTTTGGGGGGAGCTGTGTGTCCTTAAACCTCTCTAGCAGAACATCTTTGCTCACATAAACAAATCCGTACTGGATCTGCATTGCTTTTAAAGACCAGAAGCAGTATTTGATAATATGTGGGAAAAAAATATAGCAAATATGTGCACAGTTTGTGGATTTTTAAGTAATCTGTGTTGCTAATGTTCCTGTGAATATATATATGAGCTTGTTTCTGTCTAGAATCTGTAGTACTTTAAGTGTTCATATCCTTTTTTTGCTAGCTGTTAGCCTTCACAGTCCCATTTTATTTTGCATATGAGAAAATTGCAATTTATCTTAAATAAACTCAGTCACCAGCGTATCTTGAATGGAAGCTGTTTTTCTAGGCTGGGTTTTCAGGAAGCGCGTGGATTTCCCGACAGTATGGAGCGGTGCATGCATTTCACTTAGCAGGTGGCACAACAGGTAAAACACAAGCTGCTGTTTTCCTTTCACTCGGCAGCTCATTTGTTGACAGCTCGTGTCAGTTTGCACCGAGTTAATTTGAGAGATCATTTCTTCTAAATGAATAGACTGCTAAAATAGCATAAAATCCTGCACTGCACAGCCTAGTAATATACAGTGCTCTGCACTACTTTCCCTTTGGGGAGCATTAAGAGATGCAAAATTTACAATGTAGCTTGTGTGTATTCTGGATCAATTATGGGGACAGTATCTGCC
The DNA here is from genome assembly GCA_032353885.1 of Nothura maculosa. Lineage (NCBI taxonomy): Eukaryota > Metazoa > Chordata > Aves > Tinamiformes > Tinamidae > Nothura > Nothura maculosa. The sequence continues at coordinate 848,381 of JAUBOD010000117.1, forward strand.
CCACTGCTTTGTTTAACAGATTAATTAGTGTCTTCAACACGTAGCACATGCCAAGTTCTTCTTGTTTTTTCTCACTGTCAAGGAGAAAAAGACTCCCAAAGTACACAAATACCAGCAAGGACCCCAAAGCGTGCTGTTAATGCCTGAGGCTCTGAGAAGCTGCAAGCAGGGAGCATAGTGATAATACCGTGTATGGGAAAAGAAGTTCCTGCATATCTGACTCTGGAAAACGTTTTCAGCAGGGAGGCAGGAATTATCCAGCAGAACAACACACTGCTGAGATGTGGAGTATTCCTCTGGAAAGAAGAGTTAGGTGCTGAATGGTATCCTGTTTGACAGCGTGCTGTTAGTTTCCCATCAATTCATCTGCTGGTCTCTTTGTCCCATCTTTTTTATGCCTGTGTCTGCTTTGTCTGTAAACTGTCAGTGGACAAACAATGACCATTAAATACTTGACAATATATGTGTGTGTGTGCATATGTGCATAAGCAAAAATAGGCAATAGACGTGCGTAATAGACATTATTTCACAGATTTTAACCTCTTCGCTATATAAATTCTGTAAACCTTCTGCAGGGGCATTTACCCAATTACATTCTTGTCGAACACATTAAAGATACCTGTGTTTTAAAAAGTGGCTCAAAAGTATCTCAAAAGGTAATTTATTTTGACGGAAAATAAAACTTAGGAATAAAAACTCACATTTATATACCTGTACTGTAATGCTGAAGAGTCATAACAAATCTCTGGAGCTGTAAATCTAAATTTGACATTGTTCGTAAGTACCTAGTATGTGTATGGTTTTAGTAGTTTTGAAACATCATGTAGCTGCTAGTTAAAAACATTGTTGAAATGATTACTGTAACTCAATTCTGCCTGTCAGGGCAGAAGAATGTAAAGCTTCATATAAAAAAAATTTTACCTTAAAGAGTGAAAGATTTCTACACAGGCGGGATTACAGAGCTGTCAAAAATGATGTGGAAGGGAAGAAATAGTACTGTTTGACATCATAATTGGGAATCAATGTAATCTAGAATTTGAAGGGAGAAGAATGAAATCTTACGTTCCTTTTTTTTTCCTTTTTGAATGTCTTTAACAAAACCTTTTTTAAAACAAACAAAACTAATCCATTTGACTTTAAAATGAGATTTTTTTGTATTTCAGTTTTCATCTTTAATGAGAGAAGACTCAAGACTGAGAAAGTCTAAGAGAAATGTTCGATGGACAACTGGAGGAAGATGTGAAGGCAACAGCAAAGGTACAGTGTCCAATACAGCAGTCTTTTTTTTTAATGCAATATATAAAACATTCTGCCTTTGCAGAAGTGCCCAGTGGACAAGTTAGCTGTTAAATTTGTTGCAAACCATATGCAAACCATGTTGATATCTTGGTATTATCTCAGCAGTTTGAAAGGATGCACATTGTTATTTTAAAATACGGGTATGCATTAGGTGTTATGGTAATGACCATGGTCCAAAAACCTGCCACTGATAATTGTGATGAAATTTTGATCCTTTGCATGTATGTGACTTATCCATGCTGAAACATGCTCTTCAATGATCTGTTATTTAGAGTGGACACAGAATTCAGGCAGTTTTATCCAGAGGATAAAGAAAACGCGATTCGTTGTTAGCTGATCTTTACTCTGTGCAGTATGAAGTAAGGAGAAGTTTCTTGTCTGCTTTCTCTTTTTTTTTTTTCATTTTATCTTCTTAGTTGCATGTATATTGACAAGTTTGCATTCTTTCAAAAGTAAAAAAAGTGGAAAGTGATTCATAGGAACCATGTAAATTTTCAGGAGACTGCCTTGTTTTCTTTATCTAGAACCCTACGTGTGATCTGTGTTAGTTTCCAGGATAATGTATGTTCTGAAATGCCTTAAATGGACACTGATCTTACCTAGACATCACATTTAAGCTATGTGGGTAACCCTTGGTGACTGTTGATCTTGAAGAAGTTTGACTATTTACGGGGTACACAGGACTGTCTCCAATTCTTGAAACTCTCATGTGAATATTTTGCATTTCTGTAGTTACTCTGTTCGTTCCTTGTACTCTTACTGTGCAGTTGGCCAGATCTCCTGTATGCAACAGAATCACTTGCTTGTTTATTAAAACTCAATAATTATTTTTCATGTACATGGGAATGAGCAAAGGGCTTGCAACTCCTTGGGGCAAACGGTAAGACAAAGAACACCAGGTTTTCTAGTGTGCATCTGCCCCATGTTGTGGGTGTCTTATGACTTGGTAAGCAATTGGCAAAGAATCTCTGCAGGTTACAGATCAGGGCCTCCCATCTGCACTTCTGTGGCAGTTTACTCAAGTAGAGAGTATGAGCAAATGCAGAATTTTTTCTTCTGACTTCTGCAACCTTTGAAATAAATCTTGCCCTTTCTGTGTTTTCCTCTCCATGAGGTGGGTAGCAAGCAGGACAACCTGCTCACCACAGTGTCCTTCCCATGTGGCTGGTCAAGGTTACTATTTTGCTCTTCCAACACATTATCAATTATCCTGCCAACAGACTGATACCGGACCTGTAGTTTTGTTATAAAATAAAAAACTGAGTTTAATTAAACCATCAGTAACTTGGACCTAATTATTTCAGACAGTATTTAATTAATGTTTCATGGATACCTAATGTAATTAGGGTTCCTTTAATAAGACCTTCTATGACATTAAAATATATGACCTTTATCTTTCTTATCAACCCTCGTCTGACAACTGAGATTTGTCATTTTCACTAAAGGTATAGTTTGATTAAATAGAACAGAACATAAAATTAATCTAGCAAATTATACTTGTTTGTTTCTTTTTTTGCCACTTAAAGGCTAATAAGTTAAGTCTTTTAATTAGCAGTGTAAGTACAAATGTTCATACTAACGTTTTACCTTTATTTTTTTTCAGACTCTTTCTTTTTGTATATCAATTTCTATGACAAAAGTAGATAACAACTAGACTTTATTAATCATGATGAAGGGTTCAATCTTTTAGATATTAAAAGTAAAGAGCTGTTCTTTTTATTAGAAATGACTGGTTATTGCTTAAGATTTAAAACAATTCTGCAAAGGACTTACTTAACTTTTTCTGGTCACAAACTCTCCAAATATAAAACTGTAGTGAGGATGTGATATTAGACTGTGATTTATTAAAAGACACTCATTCTTTTTTCTTTACCTTTGATACCTTCTTGGGTAGTTTCCAAAGATCCAGTAGAAGAGCACTGGGCATTCATAAAACAGAGGAAGGATTGAAGGAATATTATAAACTTTTTAAGTATGATTGAAGGGATGTTACAAGAGCAGAGCAGCTTGAGGAACTTAACTTTAAACTCATGTTTGATTCAGTTCCACACTGATTAACTAGAGCTTTGTATGTATGTATGTATAATTCAGCCTGTGTGTAAGAGCTTTGCTAGGTCCTAGCACTGGTGTTGAGAATGAGGAGGAAGACAGATGACTCAAGGTGTGAAAAGCAGGGATTAGAAGCTAGTCAAGCTAGCAACTACAGTTTTGCTGTTTGATGAACCAGTATGAATGGTCCATGCAGAACAAAAATAGATTAGAAACTACAAAAGTCTATCATTGGGGTAGTTTTAATTTACTTTGTTTCGTGCTTTGGTTATTTTAAATGCTATGTCTTTGGAATGTGGATTTCCACTGAGTCTGTGCCTAGTAAAAATAATAAAAATAAATCAGAAAAACGGAACCGATCCTTTTTTTGAGATGTTCAGCAGAATAACTACCCTGCTGATACTCCAGGAAGTATCAGCAAAGTTTTATTTGTTTGTTTGTTCGTTACGACAAGAAGAAACTGAGGAGAGAGAGAACTGTGGAGGAGAGAAACAGTCTATGTTGTTTTCTCTTCCCCCACTTAGTAAAGCTAGAAGGGCAAAGAAACCACTTGGCTCAGAACCAGCGTGGATGCTGGCCTGGAAAAGCTTTGTTTCCAGTGGGAATGTGCAGAGGTGTTTTGGCTCATGCCTTTATCCCCTTCACAAAAGTTTTAACACCAGAGATACCATCTGCAGAGAGAACGTGGTGAGTGAGTTGATGGGCATTGTAGAGTAGCTTTCAGTGGTGGTCGTTGAGGAAGCAGAAAGTTTCCATAAGCTCCACTCCAGAAAAGGCCATAAACTCACGCTTAGTTTTCACTCACTTGATTCTCAGCCTTTGGGGAATCACATTTAAATCTGTGAAGATAGTCCCAGCTTAAAATTCAACTTGGGCTAAAGCGTTTTGCCACATAGCAAGGAACAGGCTTAGCAAGCTATCTGGCCTACACAGAGTTTCTTGAGGTGAAAACACTCATAATAATCAGAGCTGTAGTTGTAATAATTAAGGCTAGGAAGGCACTCTGAGCAAACAAATCAAACTCCAACACTGGGCATTCCAAACACTGGGCATCTCATTCCTTCTAAATTATTCTGGTATTGTGGTGTAGATACTTGAAGTGATTAGAAGTTTACATGTGCAGTTCAGCATGAGGATTACCCAGCAACCTCACTTGGGTGACGTGGCTGATACTACGTGTTGGTTGCTGTTTTTAACTGCAGCCTCTTTCTGCTAACATAACCATGCATTCTTCCACATCTGTCAAATAAAAGGAAAAAAAAAAACATAAAAGAAATGATATCTGAAATTAAAAAAAAAGGGATAACAGCTACTTCTTTCCAAAAATTACAGAAATTTATGTATAGGGGCCTTCATCTTCTTCCCACTAAAAGTAAAACAATTATGTTCAGCACATAGTAACCCCAGCTTTGCGTGTTAAGAAAATAATCATGATAATTTAGTGAGACTTAATCAGCATCAATACATTGTTTATTGATTGCAGACTCTAGTCAGTTTTGATAGTACAGCCACTGACCAGTGCTAGCAGTATTCAATTGAAATTTAAGAATGTTATAAAGTCATTGAGATAGATTCCCCCCTCCGCTTAATTTCCTCATAGAGGAAGAGGACATGAAGGGGTTAAGCCCAGGAAATTTATCACCACACAAACAGGCAGCAGCAAATTCCACTCCTATTGCTGCGCTGAGTGTATTCCGAGCAAAGCCTCTCACTAAACACGGGCTTGGGGATAAGAGAGCAGAAAAACATCTCTCCCTGGCCAAATTCACCTCTTTTGCAATGTTTCACATTTGATATTGTCCTCTCCTCAGCTGATGCATTGATGTGCTCTTTGCAGTTAACATTTGAATATTGTACATACGTCCTCATAGCCACCACACAGCTACATTTCACCATTTTCACCGCTAACATGTACCCTAGAATTATAAGCTCTTGTAGGAATAGAAAACATCTAATCTACTAGGAATATTCCAAGATAAATATGATTAATTCGGAAAAAATCTACTGGATAAAAAGTCTCAATCCAAGTATATATATTTTTTAAAAAATCTGATTATAAAGATTACCAAAATTGGTCACCTTGGCTACATTAGGACATTTAAAAGCAAACACAAATCAGTGAATCATTTTAATCAAATTTAATTTAGATTATACACTTTCGCATGAAATCTAATTTAGCTGGAATTACTCGGTCATGACTTGTCTGCTCCCCACAGGACAAGGTTAAAGAGATTACATTTGGGTTCATGTCAGCAGCATCTGCTAGTTAGCCCTCTGAATGCTGATTTAATGAGAGAGGTTACGCTTAGTCTCTTGGAAAGACTTCTGGCTTAGGCAGGTGCTTGAGAGATGTTATTAATTTAGTATGATACGAGCAGTGATGTTGTCATTCATGAAAAACTCTTGTCTCATTATTTTCTTGTGTATAAAATACTTTGGCATTTTTATTTACATCTGTTTCAGAGCCTTTGAGGGTTTTCCTCTAATGTGTCTTTAATACATGGCTTTAGAAAGGCAGAAGAATCCCAGTAGGGAAGGAATGGCGCTTTTATGAAGAACTTGGGGCTTGTTTTGAGAGGTAGCAAAGGAGCTTTAAGCAATGGTACAAATTCACAGAGAGTTAAATGAGACCAGCTCTCCATGCAGATAAACTCTTACAGCTTTTCACCTCTGGGATAGCTACCCGCGTAGTCAGACTGTTCTCAGGAAGGACCTTGCCTGCCAACACGACCACTGCTCTGCAAACAGGCCTTTTATTTTTATTTGTTTAGTTGTACAACAACTGTTTCATTCCTTAAACAGTAAGTAGCATGCAAGGTAGTTTTTGTATTGAACAGAATTAACTGCAAAGTTAAGTATGAACTGCTGAAGGAAAGCCTGAGGCAGCATGGTCTTGGGTATTGCAGGTAACAAGGGGAAGCTCCGCTCTGATGGCACAGCAGCTCTATGGAAAACAGGGGCAGGAGTCACTATTTCTGTGTCTTCAACCTGCTGCAGAAGGTAGGAAGGTCAAAAAAAATCCAAAAACCTGTTGCTTAGTTCCTCAGTCTGAACAGAGAGAGAATTACAGTGATGCAGCAGAGCACCAGGGTTGCCAGAGACATTCCTGGCTGTGGCAGAAATCCAGATACTGCAGGCTTCCAGGAACCACCAGGGACACTTGCCCAGGTGTGGTAAGTGCTCTCACAGTGCTTAGTCAGCTCCTGCTCCGACCTAACTGCTACGTGGCCAGAAATCAGAGGCAAAGGTATTAACTCCCAAATGCTTCCTGAGTGGGTTTTCCTACAAGGAAGGAAAGGTCAGACTGCGAAAGTCTGGGCAAATGTAACTTGAAGTGATTTCCCAGTAGACAAACAGTGGACTTAACTGCCACAAGGCATTTCCCTGTGTATCCATGAGCTTTTCATCCTAAGCTAAGTTTCCTCCCACAGAACAGAAAAATGAACCAGGAATTCATTTGAGGTAAATCAGAACCATTTCACTGAAATTGTTCGAGTTGCATCAATTCTGGATATACTGCCTGTGTTCTGCCTTTTTTTTAACAAATACTGTTTGTGGTTCTTAGAAAAAGGGAAAGAAAAAAAAGTCCTGGAACTGTTAATTCCCAAAGTTCTAATAAAGAATTTTAAACAACAAATGAAATTCATTATAAAATTTTACTATTGCAGTGCATAATTTCCTTGATGGAAGTGCTTAAAACTCCCTCTGTAATTACCATAACAGCACAAGGGTCGAGCCATTAAAATAATCTTGGGCAATTCTGTGTGATTCCTGTTATTTATGAGGAACACTGCAGACGCAATGTTCTTTGCTGCACTGCCTGTTTTCTGTATGTCTCTCTACCCTTTTTCTTCCCCAGTGTCTCGATGGTCAGTTCTCATATGTATGAGAAGGATGTACATCTCCAGAATTAATAAATCCACCCTGAAGAAGAAGCATTTATATATGACATCTGTAATCGTATCAAAGAAAACTGCAGAAAATTGAGAAAAATGAGGACATACCTTATTGCAATTACCTTCTATTCTGGCATATTTTTCTTATTAGCAGTGCAGACAAAAGGCAGTCCTCCTATTTTATTTTAAATGAGCCTGACAGAAGTATCTCATCCTCTTCATTTTCATATAAAATTGCATGGTGGGGCCTGATCCTCTTGCCTTTATTCAGGCAAAATATCTACTGCTCTCCTTGAAGCAGTATCTGTGTGCAGATTATAGTGTGGGCACCTGGCGTTTATGTTTTTGGCCTGACTAACAACTGTTATTCATCTCTGTGTTGGATGTGGCATTTCCAAATCACCTTTTAAAGAGAAAAACACACAAATGATAGTCTGAGCTTGGTCAGTCTTTGCTAAGAACAAATATAAGCACCTAGCAATTTCATTTGCAGAAATTACATGGTTCTGTAGCAGATCTGAGAAGATAAGCAGATGAGTTAAGTTTGTGTGAATATATAACATTTTCCTAGGTGATACTCACACTGAGATACCAGGTATGCTTTGCATCAAATTACCTGTTTTTGTTGGCAGTTTTGCAATCACAAAGTGGAGAACATGAGGTACCGAAGTAAGATTTGGTGGCAAATTGTGGAGCACCAACAAGGGCAGCTGAACCGTGCTGGTGCTCACAGCTCCGAGATGTGACCAGAGACAAATGTTAATAAGAATTTCTGGTTTGGATAAAATTAAATATGAGTTTGAGGAAGCATTCACAAATAGGATCCACAAATTCTCTTAGCTAGCATGGCTGTCTGACTTACACTTGGGTTCTCATTGTCTTCATGGAAGCAAATTCCAAACTTAGCTAAGGTTGTGCCATCTTGATATAAATGTTTATCACTTACTGTATATCCTTGCTTCCCTGAAATATGGTTCTATCCCCAGAATTCAGACAAGAAAAAAGGAGATAAAGCGAAATATAATCATTTTTCAATATAGCATTCTAAATTAATTCTCTTCTGCACCAATAATAGGTTTTGACACATTCCTTCTTTAAGAGCCATAAATGTCAATGTTAGAACAGCAGGGAGAAAAAAGGAACGTGGCAAAAATAAGCTGGAAACACTGAGCCTATGGATTATAAAAAATCGACAGTTCATGCCAAGTTCTGAATTTCCTGATTTGAACCTCCTTTCAAAAATAAACACAGAATCTAATCCAAAGTACAAGGCAGACATCAAAAGGCATTTGTTTAGTTCAAGCTCATGAAAGGTGAATAAATAGCACAACAGCACATTTAAGAAGTTTTACAGAACTAGAAATAAAAAGCAATGAGTTAATTAGCCCTTTTAATTAGCTCACTAAATATTTATTTCAGCCTTATGATTATGGAAGAGTAAGCACAGCCTTTTGCATGCAGAATCCATCAGTTCTGTAGATGAAAAAAAAAACGTTTTTTCCTGCTACTACATTCATTTTTTTGATATTATTTATAGGCCATTTCTACTGCAAATACTGGCCTAAAATGAAGTGCTAAGGAAACTGACTTAGTTGGCAGTGATGATAAAGTAGGAATGTAAAGGATTAGAGTGCTTAATGTACTGGAAAGAAGTTTATCAATACTGACAATTCTCACAGTGCTTAATCAAACATTTAAGACAAGTGGAGAAGCAGACAGTGAAGACCTTGGGGGGGGGTTGAGCAATAAAAGCAAACAAACTGTCCTGTCAGAACATGTCAATTTACAGTGGAACAAAGAAATGCCTATAATTTAGTTACACTTCTCATGTAGATAGCTGGTAGGTTATGTCACTTCACAGTGACGCTAAGTAGCTCCTGAGGAGAATAAGTTTAACTTCTGTTGACCTTTTTTTTAATCAAATTCTGCTGCTAAGTATCATTTACAGCCTGATGCCTATTAAAGAGGATTGTGGGGTTTTTGCTTAAAAACCATAGATTAAAAGGTTTTGAATTAACAAATGATTTTTTAAAACAGAGTCTGATGCTTCATTAACACTTAAATTTCGTGTGGCCAACTCCAGAGCTCAGGTCTGCATTAGAGAAAGGACGAGCTCAGAGACAAGTTCTTCTCTGTGTGTCTCCTCGTGGGGTTAACATGTGGATGTCATAGAGGTCATAATGTATGGCCCATAATGTATGGAGCTCATACACCTGAATTGCCTGGGCTAGACCTGCTCAGATAACAACAGCCTGCCAATTCTCTCCATGAAGCTTTGTTCTTAGTTCAGGAAAACTAGAATCCTATCAACAAACAAACAAACAAAGGTTACTTAAATCTTGTATTGAATTCTCTTCTTAGTGAAAGTCTTGATCTGATTCAGAGAGAAATAGGTACCTGTTTCTGATTAGGTTTCAGTGGCACTGAGATAAATGATAGGTGTTAAGTAACTCACCTCTTATGCTCTGCCTCTGAATTTGTAGTCACATCAGAAGGCTCTTACTCTGGGCATATTCCAGATAGGAGAACTAAAGATCAATGAGTATTTTTAAGAAAAGAGCTGCTGTAAGTTAAAGAATGTTGAATTTTCGAGTGACAGAGCCATAGCAGTATCCTCAAACTGAGAGAGCAAAGAGAAAGGGTTGCTTCACCACAGCAAATCAGTGCAATCTCTGCAGTCAGCTAAATAATCAAAATAAGGATGAATTGGTATCAAACTATCTGTAAGATGACATCTACCGCCATATTTGTCATCCAATAACCTTGCTAAACGTAACTCTCAGAAGAAAAGTAAAGCAGTAGGGAAAAAACAAAACAAAACAAAACAAAAAAAACACAGAAAGCCCAATAAAGGATGTTCAATCTAAGAATAGAATGAATTAGGAAACAATAAGCAGTTGAAATTGGTAAGAATTAATTGACCATGGTGTCAGTGAAGATAGACTTTTTTTTCAGAGTTGAATGAGTATAATTCTCATTATCTCGAGTTTCTTTATCTAGTCCATGACTAAAAACAAATATCCTGTGCCTAGTCCTGCCTTTCTACATGGGCCTAGTTGATGGAAGCTCTGTAGCTAACTCTTCCAGAACCTCTCTGACATCCCAACAGTATGTGTATGTACCAGCACAGCACATGCAAACATTAGTAGAGTTTAGACTGGTTATTGTTTGCTGCCTTATCTTAAATCTAGCCCTTAGGAATCTTCTGGTAGTCAAGGGGCTGGTCAACATAAGCATGTTAACATAAGCTGCTGTTCAGCTTATGTTACCCCACAAAACTGGACAATGTTACTCCAAGCATAAGAGCTCTGGTGTGACTGGTTTCGCTACATGAGAAATGTCCTCTAATAAAACTTTTTATCTCAAAGAACAAAAATAAAAGATAATTATTTTATCAAAGAAACAAGATTATATTCTGCATCTAGGCAGAACGCCTCTTTGAACTTGCTTAATAATCCTATCAAAGCTGATAAATACACAATATACCCCAAACCTTCATTAGTAGCATATGAAGTGGTAGTGAGCTATAGGGTGATTTTATTAATAAATTGAGAACTGCTGGTCTGTATTTTGGCAACTTGGGGATAATTTTGTTTACAAAAACCCTTTCAGTTTAGAATTTAAACATGTAGGCATGGTAAAGTGGGCGGTAGTAGCTCTGTAGTAGTTCAATTAAATCAGTAGTTGTAATTTAAAGTTAACTCAAAGTTAAGACTTCCCCGGCTCCATAATGAGTGTGCTCATGATGTGGGCTTAATTCATGTGTCTGTTTGCCATTATCACACATGCAAATAGGCAACTGCCTTGCTGGCCATTCACACCTGCTCACGCTCCGCATGCACCCACGTCCCTCACGGCAGTTCCACGTGCTGATTACTTGCACTCTTACCTAAGTCCCATACCTCAGTAATACCTCTCTAGCAGCTGTGCTTTACATATTCTTTTATGTGCATTCCTTCTCTTGCTCCTCTGTTTACATTTTTGATGAGAGATATGTTTGATGTCCATTTAAATGGACACAGCTAGTGTTTTAGAAAGAAGCTGTTGCATCAAGTACTGCGTCTGTTGCATTGATTTGTTATCTGGAATAATGTTCACAAATACTTTTCTGTCTCACCAAGTCTGTACCAAGTTAAGGAAAACATGCTGCATACAACAATATTCAGAAATAACTACAGCAACAAAAAAAAGAGTTCTTCTCATGTTAAAAAGTTGTGTATTTCTTAAAGAAAATGTAGGGGAGGATGTCTGCTTATCTAGTTTTTAACCAGTTAGTTGAAGCCACTTGTTAAATTACATGTCACTCTCAGTGAAATACATTATCTTTCTCTGTCATTTTATAAAGAACCTACTTACATGTGTTATTTCAGGGGAGTTGTTTATTTTTGTTTGTTTTTTTAAGTAATAGGTCATATTTTTCTTTTCCTGAAAGCTGCAGGTGCAATAAAGTGATACATTGACTTTAAGTTGTTTGCAACAACATATAAATTGTGCTGGTGACTGTGTACATTTTCATCTCCACTTGAGATAAACTTTATCTTTCCCAAAACATTTGGGAAACAATTCAAAACTGAAAGACTTTTCGAACTTGTCCTACTCCTACAAATAACTTTAGAAAGGATAATGTGACCTGACCTGTTTGCAAAATAAAGTACTGATGAAGATTGATAATTTCTTTGAGTGTGCAGAATGACAGAAAGCAGCATGTTCTGCCCCGAATAAATAAGGGTCTGTGCAGTGTGCTGCCTTCCTTGGAACTTGCAGAATAATAAAGCTGAGGAGGGAGACAGCTTAGTAGTAGACATAAGCAGTATCTCTAACAGATGTAGTCATCTGGGATAAGGACCAAAAGCTTAAGGCATTTCTTTGGGCCAGTTCATGTCCTGTGTGGCCCCTGTCCCTTGTTGGGCAGCACATTAACCCTGGTGAAAGCTGGGGGAGCCCATCTGGTCCAGGTTGCACACATGGGCACAAATACCAGGCCATGGATCCACTGCTCTCCTATGAGACCTCTCCATCAGCAGGTGTGCAGATTTCCCCAGCGAAAGGCGGTAACTCCACAAAAATGTGTAGTTGGTTTTAGCATCACATCTTTACTTGATTAATCTACAGCCATGGTGCAGCAGTGGGGAATGATTCGTCCAGGAGGGCTGATTGTTGCTTAATTCCGATCGATTCTGTGTTTCCATGCTATATAACAGCATGGAGATCTTCCCTCAGACACTTAAAATCAAGGAAATCCGAAGGATTAAAAATACAGTGAATTCAGACATGTTCGATGGCCCATGATGAGTTCTGAGTGAGAGGAACAGTCGCATTTTTTCCGTGTGCGGCTCTGTGCCGCCGGTTCCAGCGGCGCTGCGGAGGCGCAGGGTGCCCCCTCCTGGATTAGGACACTGTCTCTTTACCAAGCAGCGCGGGAGCCACCGACGCGCTGGCACAAGGGTTTGGGAAGCGCAGCACGTTTTTGCTGCTCCCCCTTGCTCTGGTACGTGAAGTTGTGTGTTTTCCGCGGTCACATCCTAGCTGTTAGCCAGAAGCCTCTCTCTTAGCTATGTCTTGAATGATATTGAAACAAAATAACTTCTCAGAGCAGCTCTCACCTTTTGTAAACTTTTTCTTACTACAGTTACTGTAAGACAATACTTTCTGTGCCAGTCTGGTCAGTGTCCAGCCCTTTCAAAACTCAGTATTTAAATAGTACATAGATGACTAAATCTGAGATGAAGTTGACCACATTTTCTCCATTCTCCGGATTCTTCTGTCCTGCGTTTTGTTTTGTACTGCCTCAGATAATTACAGAGGAAAGTGTTAATTTTGTCTGACTTATAACTTTTCGATAGCTCAGGTCTGCTTTGAGTCCTTTCTAACTTGTAGTATTTATGGGCATAATCAATAGCAGATATGCAGGATGAGCAAGTGCTGGCCGGAAGACCTCATTGCATGTGTTTTGTGTGTCCCTTAGAAAGTTTCATGCTTCATTATTAATCCACTGCCTGAATTTCTCATCTGTGAATGTGGCTACTGCCTCCTTACCTAACAAGCAGTGTTGTTGAGTGAAAATCAGGGTGATTTTGAGGTGCTCAAACACCATGATGAGGAGGAGCTACAGATGCTCCCAGATAGAACTTGTAGTCCATTCATTATGTGGGAGGTTGGTGCAGCTCAATGTGCACTGAGCAACAGTGTGACCCATGGTGAGAACAGCCTGGGTGCTGTAGGTGGGAAGGGACAGCGCTCTGTGCAGCACTGGGGCACTGCTACCTCCCATGCCATTTTCTGTTAGCTTGATTGGGAATCCCTGATGTGCAAAAAAGGTAGGATTGAGTCTTTATGGACATTTTGTATAGAAATCAGAAACTGGAGAGAGAAATGAAGCCGGCAGTAGTGCTGATGAAAAACATAAATACCAGTTGTATTCCTTGACTTACAAATAAACTTCAATTCCAAATATCCTTTAATAAATGAATATGACTGAGCAATCCTATGAATTAAGTAATCTCCATACAATATCCTTGCAAATGCTAATTCTGACACTTCAGTGTGTCTTGTTTGTGAAGACTTCAGATGAAGTTAAATCTAAGTTAGGTATAGCTGCATACAGAGATAGTTTGGGGAGATAAAATTATTTTTTATGTGGTCATGGAATCTTTTGCAAGAGAAACTGGACCTTATGCGGACAGGCCAGTTGGTGAAAGCAAGAATTAGGTGAGCCAGAAAGACTGTGGCAACTGATGGCAGGGAAAGGCAGCCACAGGGACCCCAAGAGTCTTCCCCTGCCCTCCCTTCTCTGCCACTAAACAGTTCCTGCAGCCCCTGCAGCTTCTCCTGCACTGCACGGCATCCCCTTCCTGGCTTGCTAGCAGTAGCTGGAGCGCTGCTTCCTGCCGTGCTGCCCTCACAGGCTGCTGAGCAGACACTTGCTCTATTCTAGGGCAGCATGAAGCTTTTCTCCCGCCTTCCCTCTCTGTGTTTTTTGCTCCTTGTTTCCTTCCATGATTCAGATCCGTTGGGTTCAGATCCATCTGGAAGCGCTTTCCAGGCCCGCACCATGGCACAGTGCCATGGAGCAAGGAGCACTGACCCAGAGTCGCTGCCCTGCACGTGCCCCTCGTGCCTCCAAACTGGGGAAATGGTGCTTCTCTGCTCTGAGAAAAACATGACTGCACAACCTCATGGGCAAAACATTACTGCACAATCCCACAGCTCTGGCACTTGGAGACTTGCAGAGAGATTTTCTGTTGCAGACTCAGTTCAGATTCACTCTGTCCTGAGGCAGGTCTTTCGCTTCCAGTTATCCACAGAGATTGAAGGCAGTATCTAAAATAAAGCATCATCATCAGATCTCGACTGAGCATTAGTATGGGATTTTCTGCAAGGTTTTTGGTCTCCTCACTGAAGGACATGCCAGTTTGGTACCACAAGCAGAAAGACAAGGGGCGTTTTTCCCTCTCCATACCATCGGTTTCTTTTCTCTGACTAACTCATTTTCAGTAAAATTACAATTCAAGGCATTTCTTGCGAAGCAAATTGAAGATTTTCCCCAGTAAAAAGTGAGGTAGACTTGCATGAATAGTAATCCTCTAACTAGTAAGAAAGTGGAGTACAGGGAGATGACTTCATATCCTAGTATTAGTGACTTCAGTGTATGAGTCAAGAATCACTATTAAAAAGTGAAACTGCTTCTTGCTGTATATTCCTGCAGGTCATAAAGTCAAAGAGAAATAAAGGGAGACAGAGGCACAGAAAAGTAGTCATTCCTTCCTCACGTTAAAAATGCACTTAGGTAGAAGATAAATGTTGTACAGTTTACTGGGGGGAAAAAAAGAAACGATATTTGTAGTTCAATACTTAATTGTTTGAGGATTAAAGTTTTAACATTAGACACAAGAAAAACAGTTAATGTATATTTGATATATTGGAGTATTTCTTTGCTTTAGCCATGTCGCATTACATCAAGGCACATAATATGAGAAAGAATATGAGAAAGAAAGAAATCTCTGTGGGTTTGTATTTTCTTATTTGTGAAGGGGAGCTCTAAAGTGTAGCAAAGTTAATATGAAAATGAACAGGATTTGTTTATGATAAACCTTAATGACTACTTTGTGTTCAAATCCTTACTGAAAGATTGTTTGCGTTATGGTGCACTGCATGGCTAGTGAATTATCACTACTTGTTACATGGTGTCCTGTAGCTATGATAGGCCAGGAATGGAGCGGGAAGAAGGGTCAGTTTTTAGGGCTGTGTCTTAGATGCATAAGAAAACTTATTTCTGTATGCAGGAAAAATTACAGACACAGCAGTAATGCTCTACATAAATAATACAAAAGATGTTGAAGTACAAGATGATCTTAATTTTTAAAAGTAAAGTAAGAGTATAGTTGCTAAAATAGCCAAGATGTGTGAGTGAGAAATGTGCGGAAAATATGTCTGAAGTAAAAATAAACGAAAGAATGTTCATTTTAAATCAAAATAATCAGCTATTTTTCGTTATAACCAAAAGCATAGCAGAGTATTATGCAGCAGTCCATTTTTGTTCAGATTCTTTGCTCTTGTTTCTCTGAGAAGGGCATTATTTGTGTGCAGTGGAAACATCCAACCACATAACCAAGTTTCTCCTGCATTTTCCTAGTTCCTTTACTGCATATAACCCATCTAGATTGTTTGATTGACCTGGAGAGCACCCTACACTGTAGCTTTGGCACCTAAAATAAACAGTATTTGCTAAAAGAAAGGGGAGAGGGAGTCTGCCTGCCCTGCCTCGGGCTTTTTGGTGCAAGAGTTTATATTCCGCCCTCTGTGTTTTTTCTCTTTCTTATATGAAATGAACAGCTGTAATTGAAAAGCAAGAAGCTCCATGGGTTTATAGAAATAGGTGTTGTTAAGAGCCTTAGCCATCTAATTTTCTTCCTATTGCAGGGCAGGCTTCCTATTGTCTGTGCTTTAGAGCTAATTTCTTTTCTGATCAAAAGGCCCACATCGTTGAAAAGGTAGTAATGACTATTCATTTGGTTGAAACCTCCATTCTGCAGCCGGCAAAGCTTTATTTAGAAACTGCTATTTCTTTCTAAAAGGAAAACCTCATTTGTGTCCTCTATAATGTCAATTAAAGTAGAATATATTTTAATCATTTGTCCTGGAGAGAAACCATTCAGGATCTCCATTTGCTGTGCCAGTGATACAGGCTGTTGCATGCAACAATATGTGCCATAAAATTGTAGGTCCAAGAGTAGGACCAGGGTATGTTTTGAGTTTAATTTGCCGCTAATTAATAGTCTATTTGCAGCTCATTAGAAAGTTAGACTTGCACAGTTAGTGTCTGACATAATTCATTAAAGGAGGAAGCCTCATGTGCCAGCGGACGAGGTGCTTTGCAGGAGCTGTGCAGAAAATACTCGCGAAGGATTCAGCAAGTTTTAGGAGCGGGATTCAGCAGGTTCTAGGAGCGGGAGCACACGAGTGTTTCGCGGCACTTTGCGCGTTTCCGCGCGTGTTTTCGGCGGAGGTTCCGAGCAAGGAGCGGGCCGGGCTCCCTGTGGCCTCGCGCGGCATCCGCTCCCAAGGAAAGTTGGGAACGCGCGGCCGGGGGCTCCTCGGGCAGCCCCTGCCCTGCAGCGGGCCCGGAGAAGCCGCTTGCGGCGGGCTCATAACCGAGGCCGTCTGCGCGAGCGGGGCCCGGCCAAGAGGCTCCTTGTGGCGCTGCGCCCAGCGAGGACGCGGGAGAATTCAGCTGGGAGCAGGGGGAAAGCCACGAGAAAGAGGAGCCGGGACTCCGCTCGGAGGAGCCGGCCTGAGCCCGAACGGCGCGGCCCGTTTTCACCCGCGCGTTGCGAGTTTTCCTTGTTTAATCGTTGCTGTTTCTCACGGTGTCCCCACAAGCGCCCTGGGATCCCCGCGCGTGCGAGACAAGCGCTGCGGGTCCCTGCGGGGCGGAGGAAGCGTTTCCGCAGCCCCCCGCCCGCGTGGAGCCTCCCGAGCCCGCCGATCCCGCCGGGATGGGGCGTTCGGCGGGCGCGGGACGCCGGGCGCGGAGCGGAGCCGCGCGC